>RJWJ010037273.1:0-15770 GCA_004363605.1 Indri indri | reverse complement strand
GAAGATAAAGATATAGAATCATCTCTAGATCAGCTCGGTGCTCTGATCATTGTTCTGCTGCTAATTTAGATTTCGTAATTTGAAATTCATCACAATAAGCTAATATGAATAAAGGCATTCACACTGAGTCAATCACGCTGCTATTCACCAACTTACGTAACTGCACGAAATACAATTTATGTCAAATTCAAGGAACGCAAGGTTCATTTCCTGAAAATTTGGGAGAAATGGTATCAGTCATAGGTATAGAAGAGCAGGAAATTCTGTTGAGAAATAAAACATGACCAAACAGATTGTTTCTCATTTTATTCAAAACCTTCTTCCCCATGAAGCTTTCCTCAGGAATTCAGAGTCGCTTTGTGACTCAGCCTTTCCACCAACCTCACTCACCAAGGGCTGCAGAGTTCGGCTCCCCCACGTGGCTCTGACACCCCACCGCAGCCCTCGCCAGTGAGGCAGACCCTCTCCAGCCCACGCTCTATTTGCATCTCAGCAAGTTTCCTGTTGGTGTCTACTGGTCCTTTTGCTTCCCCCGATAGGGTACTTGGATCAGCTTTACTTAAGTTTGAAGGAAACCTCAAAGTATCAAAATCCCCACACAAGCAAATGGCAAGAAATGTACCAGCCAAAGGCAAACTGGATTGTCATCTTTCCTTAAGCAGTTCTAGGATAAAATAGCTTGAAAGAAGAAGTATATAAATATATGCATGAATATGCGTCTGTATGCACATACGCATACATGAAAATATATCTGGGGAGAAGGAAGATTGTCAAGAATTTAACAAAATTTTTGTTGGCCTATTAACTTGCCTGAAGAAAAATGTACTGGAATTTGAGGAAACCAGGAGAGGAGACATCACACAAGTTAAGAAAATTAACTGGAAGGCTAGATGACGATCAATCTGCAATTATCCCTCGGGATTCATTTGAGGAAGACTTGTTCTGCCTCCAATGAATCTAGCCAAGTTAAGTTGAAATTACTAAGAGGTGAATTTTAAAAATTGTCAATGTCTCCCCCCAGGACTACATGTGTGCTTGAACAAGCAGCATGTAAGGCTCATTATGGCGAGAGAGAAAGCATACCTCGGGGAAGGGGGAGTCGCACTAAACGGGCATTGGAAAGGATTGCAGAATTTGGACTGGTTTTAGATGATTTAGAAGAGGGTTGGGAAAAGAGGGCTTTGCTCTGGATTGGACGTTGTTAGGAAGTGCTGTAATTTAATGACTGGATCTCTTACTAAAGCTTACCTAGGAAGAAGGAAGATTATAGGAAGACTGAAACTGTCTTTGGTAAAGAAGCAAGAGCCACTCTAATTCGCCAGGGTTGGAGGACATTGGGTCATTTTTGTGAGTTAGACAGTGTTCGTGCTTTGTATGCGTTTACATACCAAGCGTGGTCTTGTTCTTGTCTTGATCTGTCATGGTCACAGAGTGGCCTGGGGGATGTCGGTGTTCTGTGAAATCGTCCATTTCAAGAGAACGCCACTGAGACGTGGCTGGAGGGCCAGGTGTTTCCCGGATGTCAGGGGCAGCTTTGTCTTTCTCAAAGCCATGCAAGTTTTTCAGTTCCAAGCATACAAAGGAAATCTTTCCACTAAACAAAGAAAAAGCTTCAAAAAGGCTGAAAAAGATATTTGCAAACTTATAAGTAGGGAATTGTTTTATCAAGTTACCAATAACTTTCATTGGAGGACGTTGATAAAATTTGTCATCTTCCTCATTCAAATTTGGATAAAATTTTTAGACTTTGTCAACTCAAGTTTTCAAAATTAGCAATTAGCTAAACAAAGTTTTTTATGCCAAGAAAACTGAGCAGAATTTTTAAGAGTCCATAAATACTGAGCTAGAAGTGTTTACACAGTGTGAGCTGTACAGAAACATGTATTTTGATATATGACAATGCAAACCTGCGGGACCCTTTTGAAAAGCGACGAGACCACAGAGGCCAGGAATTATCGAAGTTATAATGCTATTAAATTTCGATTATTATAAATAACTTGATGGTAACATCTTAAGCATGTAGTTTTTCTCTTTTTAAGAACATGTAACTATCTTATGTAAATATTTACATAAAATGAAGTTCCAAGAGTAGTGTAACTAACTCAAATCACATGTATATTTTTCTATTATCATAGTGGAAACTTTAAATAGATTTGCCTCTAAATCTCCTAGATTGTCTATTAAGTTATAACTTAAAAATGATCATTATTGGAACTGCAATGGCCTGTCAGAGCTGTCCTGCTTTGAGTCAAATCAGTCTTTATACCTCCACCTTTAGCAGTCACTGGATGTGGGCAGGTCCCAGAAGGACCTTGAGTAAGCTGACTCTCTTGAGCTGAGGTAATCGCCCAAGGTCCTGAAAGGTGAAGGCCATCTGCTCCTAGGACTCTGGTAGCTGAGACAGAGAAGGAGAATCTGGGTGGTACAGCTCTGTGTCCACCTGGGATCTACCTCCTTACAAACATACAGGGAACAGCTCTTCCAGGATTCTAGGGGTCTCTCTTCCCAGGGCAAACTCAGGACAAAAAATGAAGTGGAAGGAACTGTCGTTCCTGCCTCTGCAACTGTCTTAGAATGACAGTTGTTCGTCTCCCTCCTTCGTTACCCAGTGTAGATGTCCATTCTCCTCAGCTACCACTCCTGCTTGTCTTAGAAGCTTTCCTGGTGGCACGACCCAGAAACTTGTCCTTGAAGAGCCTAAAGTGCTGATCCCAGTGCCCTTCCAGAGCCAGGACTGCTGCATTTGTCTATTTGCCATCAAAACTGGGAAAGAGAGCAGCAAGGGGCACCTAAGTAGATCCCACGGGTATGGGATCCCCCATAACATCATGTCTAATAGGAAAACCACTTTCCACACAGGAGATGAGGGAATCAGCCCATGACCATGAGATTCACTGATTGTATCAAAGACCAGATCATCCAGACGTCACCAGCCTCATAGAGCATTGCAATGGCCTGCTGAAGGCACAGCTGAAACACCAGCCTAAAGGGACACCTTGCTACAAGAACCCGTTCTTGTAGCTATTCAGGGTGCTACTGCTATTCAGGGCACATAGTCACCTAGAACCAAAGAGCTTTGTCTGGTGCGGTGCCCTTAACCACACAGAGTCCAAGAATACAGGGGTGAAAGCAGAAGTGGCACCGCTTGACATCAATCCCAACGACACACTTGGGGACTTTACACTTTCTTTCCTTGCAACTCTGGGATCTTCAAGGAATTTTGTACCCTAACAAGGAGAACACCACTGCCAGGGGACAACCAAGAGCCCCACAGAATCATAAGACATGGCTTCTGAGAGTGCTTCAGCCTTTTTCTGTGCAGGGACCAGCAAGCAAGAAGAGGAGCCACCACCGTGGCGAGGTGTCCCTGACCCTGACCAAGGACTTGACCCCAATCCTAAGGAGGCAGCAGGGCTACGGATACATAAGAAGAGGCAGGAAGGACTGTGTTGGCACCAGCATGTCCTAAATCTTCATGGAGTTTATCTCCTACCCTCCAGAACACATTTATCTTAATAAAGCCTCCAAGATGCCAGCCAATTGTTGCTCATCAGGCATGATGTCATTGACATGGTGGATCAATGTGACTTGCTGGGAGATGTCCAGGCAGTTCTGATTGCTCTGGGCTACGCTACGACAGTGAGTGGGCAGCCTCGGGGGAAAACTCTGAACATATGTGATTGTCCATTCCAGGTAAGCGGAAGCTTTTTTTGATTGAAATAGACAAGAGCACATTCACCAAATCAGTGGCTCTACCCCGTGGATCTGAGGCCAGGTTCATCTGCTGTGTCTGGCACACTGGCCGCACTTGGGACAGGGTGTGTGTGTTTTTGAGGGGTGGGGAGGCTACAATTTGATTGAGTTTGTGGAGATGACCATCTGCCAGTGTCATCTGCTTTCTTCAGGAGCCATACTGCTAAATAAAATGTGACAGACACCACCACCCCTTTAGATCTTTAAGAGTGGCACTAATTTCCATCCACCATCCCTCTAGGATACTGTCCTGTTTTTTATGTAGTATTTTGGCCAGACATGGGTGGGCGGAGGAGGACAGTTTTAGTGCTTCCGTTTGGCCTTCCCCACCCACCAAGGACATAATATATTAATAGTATTTGTGCCAACTGTTAAGTATATCTAACCCAATTATATATTAGGAAACAAAGGAATGACTTCCAGGTGGGTCGATTAATGGGTTCCAGTACAGAAAACAGGCTTAGGTCTGGACACCGGGCAAAGAATCTAGACTGTATTGGTGCAACTGCACTCGAGCTCTTGACCACCCAGTCTTGATTTCTTCTGATGGTACAAACTGAGTGCTACCCTTGTTGGCGGCCCAGCCATTCGCCCCTAGGACTTACCATGTTCTATTCGGCACCACCATAATGCTCTGAAGGTCAGGATCCCGTGGCTGCCACTCTGACCTTGCCACTCCTCATATTAATCATGTCCGCTGGTTCCTGACAACTAAGTGCAGCTAGATGGCCTCGTACATCAGCCCCAGCCAGCAGGGGAGGGATATCACCGAACTTAGTGATGCTGGCGCCAATCTCACCAGCGTGCTCCCAGTGGCCTCAGTCAGTGATGTACCCGCCAAGAAATGTACCCTCCAGAACAATTCCACGGGACATGATCATCTGATGGGGTTTTCAGTCTTACACAGTATATCCACTCCAGTCTCCCCACTTCCCCGACGCCTTCTTTTTTAAAAGTCAGCTTCAATGAGGTATAATTTACATATAAAAAAATCACCAAATTTATGATTACAATTTAATGAATTTTGATAAATTTTTACAGTTGTGTAACAACCTCCACAACAAAAATACAGAACATATTCACCTGAAAAAGTTCTCTTGTGCCCACATCAGTCAGGTCTTTTGCACCATCCTCAGCCTGTCGCTACTACTTTTCTGCTTTTTACTACAGCTTTGCCTTTTCTAGAATTTCTGACAATTGGAATCATACGTTATATTGACTTTTGTGTCTGGCTTTTCTCACTCAGAATACTGTTAATATTTTGGAATCCATCCATGTTATTGTGATCATCAGTGTTCTACTTTTTCATTGCTGAAAGTATTCCGCTCAATAGATATACCAAAATGTATTTAGCTATTCAGTAATTTTTGGACATTGGGGTTGTTTCCAATTTGTGGCTATTATGAGTAAAGCTGTTACGAGCATTTTCATCCAAGTCTTTGTGTGAACGTATGCTTTCGTTTCTCTTGGGTAGATAAGCAGGAGTGGGATTTCCTGGCAATGTGTCAAGTCTATAGTTAACGTTACAAGAAACTTCTCCACGTTGGCTGCACCATTTTGCTTTCCTTACAGGAATGCGTGAGAATTCCAGTTGCTCCGCGTCCTCTCCAAAACTTGATATTGTCCATCTTTAATTTTTGCTCTTTTAGTGGGAGTGTACTAGTATCCCATTGTGATTTTATTTGCATTTACCTCATAACTAGTGATGTTGAGTATCTTTTCATGCCCTTATTTGCCATTTGTATGTCTTTCTTTTGTGAAATATTTGTCCAAATCTTTTGCCCATTTTTAAAATGGGTTGTTTGTTTTCCAACAATGGGTCGTAAGACTTTTGTATATATGCAGATAAAAGTTCTTTATCAGATATGTGTTTTGCAACTATTTTTTCAGTCTTTGGTTGTTAATCTCTTTACAGTGTCTTTCAAAGAGCAAGTTTTTAATGTTTATGATGTCTGATCACTTTTTAATTTTATGGTTTATGTGTTTTGTGTCGGATTTATTAAATCTTTGCCTAACTCAAAGTTCTGTATTGTCTTCTAGAAATGTTTGTAGTTTTAATTCATCCGTGATACTTTTCTAATTAATTTTGTATATAATACAGGATAGTGATCCAGGTTCATTTCTGTGTATAAAGTGTCCAATCGTTTCAGCACCAGCTACTGAAAATACTTTCTTCCCCATAGTCGAGATTATTTGACCATAAACATGCGGGTCTATTTTTGAACTTTATTCTTTTCTATTATCTGTCTTTTTGCCAATATCATAGTCTTGATTATATTGTAGCTTATAGTAGGTCTTGGAGTCAAATAATGTATCTTCCATCTTTATTCCTGTTTTTTCAAAAAATTTTTGGATATCTCTGGCATTTTCATATAAATTTCAGAACACCTTCTAAAATCTTACAAAAGAAAAGTCAGCCTAGTGGGATCTGAAATCCTCATTTTCAAAGCCCCTCGCACCCTTAAAGCAAGGCCTCCACCGTTTCTGAGTCAAAAAGATCACAGGCAGGTTGACCATATGTGCCAATTTGTTCAAGATAGTCCTTATTTACACCGATTCTTCTGGTATAACATTAATAGCATCCCTTTTAACCCCCGACAGTGTCTCTGTTTGGATAATAAATTATATAGTCCTCTGAGTCTTGGGTATCTCTGCCAAGCCTGGAAGCGCCCATGGCTACAGTCTCTAGGGGCGCCAACGCTTCCTCCTTGCTACCCCTCTGGGGGCTGCCAGGGGTTTTGGAACAGCCACTCTCGGGATCCACTGACACT
Source organism: Indri indri (assembly GCA_004363605.1). Lineage (NCBI taxonomy): Eukaryota > Metazoa > Chordata > Mammalia > Primates > Indriidae > Indri > Indri indri. The sequence continues at coordinate 9,246 of RJWJ010037273.1, read as the reverse complement.
CTCCCATCCGCAGTCTGGGGAAATATCTCCTCTGTCTCTTCCTGTGCTCCAGAGTTCTGCCTCCCACAGCACAATCTCTTCAATACCTTAGGCTTTACGAAAGAAAAACTCTGAATGAAGATTTTCTCTAGCAAATTCTATTTTCCACCTCTCCTAGGACAAAGAGCACCAGACCTAGGAATCCAAAACTGAAAAAAAAAATAGGGAAACATAAATCCGTATCTCAGTAAATTACCCTGCATGTTTGTGACTTCAGAGTCTGTTGCCAGTGCCCGGTCCTGAATATAGAAGCTCTTTGAAGACTGGATGGAAGGAAGAGAGAGCAGAGGCTGAGAGGAGGGAGCTCGTCCTGGGAAAGAGGAATAACAGGTCGTTTCATGAGTTCCCCAGGTGAAGCCACAGTGCGACAGGCTGCTCCAAACTTTCATGCCCTCTTTACACCACATCATACCCCACCACCTGGCTAAGGAACGTGTTCAAACCACGTCCTGCTGCCTACCTGCAGTGTGTCCCTGGACCTGTCATTAAAGCTTACCAAGCCTGAGTATCCTGAAACAATGATAACGATACCTACCTCATTAATTCATTGTAAGGTTTAAACGAAGACAGTGTAATGAGGGGTATTTAACACAGTGCCTGACACCGGGAAAGCCCTTACCATCCCCGGCAAGTGTGTAAGGGAGGAAAAGGAGCCTAGAGGCAGATACAGCGGCTTAATGTGTGTTTGCGCTTGTATATGTGTGTCTTTCATTTGAGTCTGAAGTATACTAGGCACTCAGTAAATATGAGTTGAATGAATTATGATTATGCACGTACATTTTTCAAAATAAGGAATTTTAATTATTAACATACTATACTCCCTGCTATCTCCAAACAACATAGGAGCAGGTGCTCTCCAACCATGGCAGGGAAATGACTCTATATGAAAGAATATAGAGTTTTTTATTTCTATTATATTCTATTATATATCCTATTTTTCTATTTTCCTTATGTGAATCCTTCATAGGATTTCTAAGACTCCTGCATTTCCCACTCCAGTCTCCTAACCACGGTCTGGAGAATCGAACTGATTACTATTCTTCCTCTATTTGTCACAAATTAAAAGAATATGGTGAAAAATGATCAGTGCTGTGGACGGTAGGATTAGTCATCTTATTACTGGCTCAGGTGGCAGCTCAGGTAAGTCTCTTAATCCAGGACCGCTGCGTTAGAATAGAGCAGCCAGCTGGACCTCAGGTCCTTCCCATTCTATTGATGCTACAATGTCCTGTTTGCTGACCGCTCTCATTCAATGGGAGGCGCGGCGGCCACAAAAGGATATTTCAGTTTCTGTCACTAGAGGGCGCTGCAGCCCAGGATCTGAGATGAAGCTGGTGCTACCGTCGCTACGAGGAGGCTGCGGTGCAATGTTTTGTCACGCTGCATTGTGTTTCGCTGCATTGCACTGTAATGTGTTGCATTCGATTAAATTGTTTCATAGTATGTACACTGATATGGCATTTGATTACTTAGAGAAACCCTATTTGCTATTTTATTTTTAAATTGATGCCCAGCATTATCATTTTCTTAATTAACAACCGCTGGAATTGAGCACAACAAAGCCTAATTCACCTCAAGAATTCCTCAGATTCGGCGGGCGTGGTGACTCACGCCTGTAATCCTAGCACTCTGGGAGGCCGAGGCGGGCGGATCGCTCAAGGTCAGGAGTTCGAGACTCAGCCTGAGCAAGAGCGAGACTCCTCCCACCCCCGTCTCTACTAAAAAATAGAAAGAAATGATCTGGACAACTAAAAATATATATAGAGAGAAAAAATTAGCCTGGCATGGTGATGCATGCCTGTAGTCCCAGCTACTCGGGAGGCTGAGGCAGGAGGCTCGCTTGAGCCCAGGAGTTGGAGGTTGCTGTGAGCTAGGCTGACGCCACAGCACTCTAGCCCAGGCAACAGAGCCAGACTCTGTCTCAAAAATAAATAAAAAAAAGAATTCCTCAGGTTCATTTGCAAAGAGACAGCGTGTTATATTCGAAAAAGCATGGATGATGCTCTTCGGGGCCTAGAGTATTACTTGCACACAGTAGGCACTCAAGAACACATTTGAAAGAATCAGACATGATTCTATTTTACCTATGCTATCATCTGGGTGAACTGGGGCAGAATGTAATAGCAGAATTCTCAAAGTCAGTCCTTGATTACCCACAGTGGAACCATCTGGGTGTTTATTTAAAATGCTCTTTCCCTTTGGAAGGTGATTAGATCATGAGGGTGGTGCTGCCAGGAATGGGATCAGTGCCCTTATAAAAGATACCCCAGAGACCTCCCTCACCCTTTTTCCTTTGTGTGAGGGTGCAATGGAAAACCAGTAGTTGGCAACCTGGAAGAGAGTCCTTATCAGAACCCAACCATGCTGGCACAGTGATCTCAGACTTCCAGCCTTCAGTGTGAAATAAATGTTGTTTAAGCCAAAAAAAAAAATAAAATAAAATAAAATAAAATGCTCTTTCATAACCTGGCCTAGGTCTCATAAATCAGGACTGCTGTGAGGGGCTGGTGGCTTAGTGGGGAATCTGGATTTTTAGTAAGCATCCCAGGTGTGTATGGAAGTTTCAGAACCATTGGCTCAACCCACACCCTGTCTCAGCTTTCTCCCTTTCTTCATCTGAAGAATTAATTAATCAACTCCAGCACTTCCTCAGTACAGGTGCTTCTGTGACATCATTGCCTCTTGTAAGGGAGAGGCAATATCGGTCTTCCTCATGGCAGAAGCAAAGCTCACTAGGAAGGGTGAGACCTAAACTGACTCCCATCCGTCCTCGTCTAGTCCTTCTCACGCTCAGCCACAGCAGGGGCCCCAGCCAACACCAGGCACAGGGTCTGGCAGTGAGGATGCAGGACCAGTTTGTACCCAGCCATGGAAAAGAGAGAAGCAGCAAACAGTGGTCAATACCCTATTCCAGAGTCTAGTTCCATAACCAATGGCACCAGCATCTCCTGGTACACAGTACACGTTCTCGAGTTTCACTGTGGACGTACTGAATCAGACTCTGGGACTGGGGCCCCATAGCCTGTGTTTTAACAAGTTCTTGGGTGATACTGACGCACACTAAAGTTTGAGAACCAGTGCCCTGTTCTGCGTCTAATCCCCCAGGGCCAGCTGAACCCGGAGAACTTGAACTCACGTGTCCTGATTTCCCTAAGTTCCCTGTGAGCTTTCAGTTGAGCGTTGGCCATCGAGCCGCTCCTTCATGAATCAAAGAGGATCTTTAGCCAGAAACCCCTCTTGAAAAGTCACAGACACCATTAAATAATTATCTACAATACTTGTATAGACACAAATGCTTATTTATTTGGACAATGTCACTTTGAAGCAGAAAGATATCATCACCATTTTTGCTCATGGCTTTCAGGCAACTGAACAATGTGAAAAGGGCTCAGCTTTGTTAAGTTTCAGGACAAACAGTCCTTTCAGAATTCTCTATCAGAGCACATTTTCTCTCTTAGGCTAAAAGTTTCCTCTCAAATATAATATTGGCCTAAAATAATTTATATGCATGACTAGGAATAGCACTCAATTTTATGTTTTGGGGCCTTAAGAAGGCCTTTACCGTATGTTTGGTAAATTGCAAAACTAGTCATCAGCAAAAAGCACTTCCTTCTTTATTAGAAGGCCCAGGGCCCTTTCTCTGGAATCCTTTAAAAGGAACTAGACGGTGAGACTACCTGATTCTGCAATTCGACCCAATTCTACCAATACAGCTGGAAAAGATTGTTCTGCAGTAGCTTCCTTGTTCAGAGCTTTGCTTGCAGGAACATGTTGGGAGGTTGGAACCTTTGCCCGAAGGATAGAAAATGACAGATTGGAGGAACAGAATGTCACATTTCAAAACGTGTCTGGGGAAAAAAATGAGAACGTGGAGTTTCTTTGACTTCTTCCCTCCTTCCTCTTAACCATGACTTTTCAACCTACCTTTTCTCACTGACGGGCTTTCACGTAGTCCAAGACCAAAAACAAAAACAAATAGCCCTTTTCCTCTCCTAAACTCTTTCCTCCCCATAACTGTTGGTCTGCTGGGCATCGCAGACTCTGGGATGCGCTTGTCTTCCAGTGGTCCATTTTAAAGAGTGAGCATGCCTAAAACATTAAAGAGAAGGTAGGTCTGACGTTATGTAGTTCAAGAAACTGTCTTCAGCAACTACTCAATGATAATTACAGCCACATTTAATGACTAGCCATTATTGGTTAGAGAGCACCATACCCTCTCACTGACCCGTGAAATAACCCTGTGTGATATGCTCTCACCGGTCCCTAAAATAGCCCCCAGTTTACACACAAGGAAACTGAGGGTTCTGCATGCTCCATGGCTGTCTTCGCTCTTGTTACATCTGCTTTTTCTCAACCTTTCAATTTTCCCTGCTCCTTCCTGCCACAGATCCTTTGCACATGCTAGTCCTTCTGACTATAATGCTCTTCCCCCACTCTGTTATTTATAATAAAGTTTAGAACTTACTGCAGGGTGAAATTATACAAATTGCACCATTTTAAAAGAATGCCTGTCCTACTTGATACTCTGAAGCCCACAAGAGCAGGTATTACAGGCGTCTTTTGCTCACTCTCGTGGCATCAGAAATTAGTGCAATGCCAGAGACATAATAGGAACTCAATAATATTGGCTGCAATCATTAATTCACCCAAATTTGCAGAACTAAAGGTCAACACCAGTTCTTCCTGAGTCCAAAGCTGAACTCTTTCTATTGTGCTGTGCTGCCTCCAACATATCCATGGTACTTTAGGGGAAAAAATCAACCTTAAATTAATAACATATAAAGAAATGCCAAGAAAATGGAGCCTGGCAGATGACACCACCATAGTTGCAAACCTCAGCCTTGGGCTGAATGACATTGCGAGGTTTTTCAGCTTTTGAACTTATGGAGATACCCTGTCCTGTCTACCTGTTTTCTGCCGTAGGTCTCTCTCCATGCTTATCTAGAAATCTGTGGCTTTAGCTTTCACCTTTTTCCTATTCTTTCCTCATCCCTTGCTTCATTTCAGTTGCTCTCAGTCCGTGTTTCTTGGTCAGATAGATAATAGATATATAATGGATTTGTGTATATGCCTTTGGAAATGATTAAAATGGATATTTGAGTCAAATGGAAAAACAAAATCTTCAAACTTGGAATTTTTTTTCTACACTTTTCTCTTTTGGCTCCATCCCTCAGTCATCACACATAACTTCAGTCCTGGAAGTGTAAGTCTTAACAGCATAAGTGTCTTGCTTCTGAAATCTTTACCCTCTCCTTCTCACCCTCAGTAAACAGCAGTAACGGTTGCCATTTATTGAGCATCTATTATGTGCAAGGCGGGCGGTGCTTCGTACAATATTGACAAGGTTTTTGTAAGGAGAGAAATTCTTAAAAATGCATATTCCCTTCCATCTGGCAACTTCACTTTTTGAAATATATCTAAAAGGCATAATCGTGTTATGTGTAGTTATATATAAGCATTCACAGCAGTGTTGTTTGTAGCAATATAACTTTTCCCAATAAAAAACTGATTCAATAAATAATGGTATGTCCATATAGTACAATACAGTTCAGCTAGTCAAAATCACATTGCCAGAAAAACACTTACTAATATTTGGTAAATTGTTCACAATATGTTTGATATGATAGAATCAAGTTATAAAACAACAAACCTAATGTAATAACATTTTAGCAAATATCCACAGAGAAAATATGCCAACAAAGACATTCAACAAATTGTTTATGTTTATATTTGAGAGGTGGAATTACAGGTGATTTTTTTTCCTCTACATTTCCATGTTTTTCAAATTTTCAACATTGCGTGTAAGCAATTAAAGACTTTTTATGCTACAAAATGAAAATCACCAATTTACAAAAGGATAAAGCCCTCAAAAACAAAACGAGTCACTGAGTCTCTGACTAAAGGAAACCAGTTGGAAAGCAGTCATCAGAATAAAGGCTTCAAGGATGCTCGCAGATAAAAGATGCAAAACAATGTGGCCCTGATACTGAAAATAAGCAAATGATCCCCTCACGGTACCGACAATGGAGGTGGAGCAAAAATATGAGCAAGACATCCTGGAACCTAGAGCTGTAAACACTGCAGGTCCTGTTAGTCATCATTCAAAGGTCGGTCCACACCCGCAGCCACACGCCAGGGAGCGGTGGAGCCACCACTATGATCAAACTGTTATAAAAGCCACAAGTAATACCAAGTTACACCTGTATTTATATGATTGTAAAAGCTTTGATTGTGATCCAATGAGACCATTTGCCCAAAGAATTATAAACCTAATAGTCCCTGGTGTCCACACACTGCAAGTTAAATAAAGGAACTGTTTGACCTTTCAAACTCATAAAATCCCGAGTACTGTATCAAACGTTTAACCTGCAAATCTATGTAATAATCAGTCATTCTGTTAATTTGGCATTTGAACCGGAAGGACACCAGACATCAGCTGCTTTCTGAATTCTTTGTAGGCATCATATTGAATCCCTTTCGAGGACTCTAAGGTTTACACTTGTAAAATAACCTATTACGTTTGAAAAAATTATCAATAGTTGCTTCACATAGTAAATACCAATGATACTAAAAATAAGAGCACTTTGTGTTTCCACGGCATCTATCATCTGACACTCTCTAAGTCTTTTTGGTGCCCTTTTAAAATTGTAGGTACTGAGCAAAAGCAAAGTCCCCACATCCAATGCAATAGATAACAACTAAATTCTTATTTTCTCTGTTGTACTTTACTCCAATCATTTTCAAATTCATTTCAATTCATACAATCATTTCAAATGATTCAAATGTCTGGTGGACATTTGATGTCCACCAGATTCTTGTGTGGAGCTTATCAAAAATATAGATGCCTGAAGCGCACTCAAGACCTGCTAAATCAGAGGCTCTCAGGTAGTGAGGACCCTGTGTGCGGGCTTAGCAAGCTACTTAAATGGTGCCAGAGCACCCCGACCTGGGAAACCTGCTGCTCTGGCAGGGAAATGGGATGGCAAAACCAAAAACAAAACAGGAAAAGAAAATTAAGACATTTCCAATTGAAACAGAACATTTGAAAAAGAAAGACACGTGCATGACGGTGTTCAGTCCTAGCTGTCGTCATTTCTCACAGACCAATCAATCACCTGCAGTCCGGAGGGGACTCGCTGGAGAGCAGAGATCGGGATCCAATTCCGGGGTTAAAGCGCTAAGCAGAATGTCAGCTCACGTCTCAAGGGTGGCAGGGAGCAAAGGAGTGTACCCGCCGGCCGTCCCTAAGAACGCAGGTAAACACTCCCAACAGGCGCTGAGGCGCGGGGAGTGGCTCGGGTTTCTCGCCCTTCCCTGCCGTGCAGGAAAGGAGCAATAATTAACAGCTCTGGCTCTCGGGTGGCTGCTGGCTGGGGGGCAATGCAGCCGTGCTCGGGGAGGAGCCGGCCGCGCCCCTGCCCCGGAGCTGGGAGGACCTGCCCTGCAGGTAGGTGAGTGCCCGGCGAAGCCCCAGCACAGGCGACAGCGCGCACCGCCTGTCCCTCCAGCCCGGGGGACAAATTCTGCAGAGCGAGTTCAGCCCAGCAACTATGGTGAAAGGCTCCTTTTGCTCACAGTGTGAATAACAGGTGAAAACTGGGGGTAGGGACAAGAACCCGCTAATCCACTCCCCCCCGGGTCAGGTGGAGGGCAGTCTTAGAAAGCAGAACCCAACCCGCAGGCAGCAAAGTTGAATGTGTGCATGCATCCGAGCAGCCTGAACCCCAGGACATGACTTTTCCTTTTGATTTTCCCAGAATACACTTTCCTGACCAAGGTAAGCTCGTGGGAAGGGGGAGAGGGGAAGGAGAGAGAGCGGGGGGAAGGGAATGGGGGCCAGTGTGGCCAGGGACCCTCCTCCCTTTCCTCCAGGGAAATAGCTCAATGAGCCCCTTACCCGGAATTTCACCTGGATTTGTGCTGGTGCTCACTCTTGCAAGGATACTGGACTCCTGGAGGACATCCCCCGTTTTCTGAGTATTCTAATGGTTAGAATACTTGGGTTGAGTCGTCAGATTGGAAAGATCTTTTTATTTGAAGGATCAGCTAAACTTACTCGTTTCCCTAAAGCGACAGACAGATGTTCCCCACCGCCATCGAAAAAATTGAAAAGGACTTTTTCCATAATCTAAGATCTCACCGAACAATGAAAGAACAATCACAAATAATGAAATGGGAGTCTACGAGCTAAGGATACAAATTCCAAAGCAGGAGAGTCTTAGGTTCGAATCTTGGCTTTGTCACTTACTGGTTTGCCCTTTTGCAAGTTACTTAACCTCCCTAAGCCCTAAACATTTGTCCTCTATAAAACGAGCATCATAGCAGGATCTGCGACGTAGGGCTTCGATGGGAATTGAACACCAAAGCAGGTGTTCTATAAACAGTTATAAGCAGCTCTGCCAAAGGGAGAGTGAGCTGGGCTGGGGAGACCAGACGGTAGGTGGGTGTTGGAATTGAACTGGTTTCCAGAGAGTGGGTCCAGGACCTGTGAGCAGGTGGCAGGTGGGCCAGCACCATCTCTCTGAGTAGCAATGAAATGACCTGGCTTCTTGCCACCGTTCAAAGTAGAGTAAGTACTTGGTGGCAAATTCCAACTTATTTCTTACTGAATCACTTTCACTTTGGAAATTTTGTAATATTAATGTGTTATTTCTGAAAAGAAAACAGAATTTTATAGTAGGGGAGTTGCACAGACTCTCATATGGTGGAACCAATGACATCTGAGTTTTACAAGAGAGACAGCTTTCGAGTAACTTTGATCAAATTAGACCATGTCCTTATATTGTATCACATATTGACTTGTTTGTACTGAACTGACATTGACTTCCATTTGCGTTTATGCACAAGAAACATAAAAGGATGATACCTGTGTTTTGTCAGTCTTTACCTTTTAAGCTTAAATTATAGGGAAGTGGCTTTATTTTATGAAGTTTTATTTAAAGGGCACTTTTGTTAATGTTGCTGTTAGCTTTATTAATATTCCTAACTTTGAGGAGGGGATAAACTTAGTAACTGTAACTAGCAATTTCTGCTGATATCATTTTATTTTATTAATAAAACATTTAAATGGCTTGCAGTTGATCCTAACTTAATATAGTCACTGTTCTAGTGGATTCTTTTTTCAAATTGCAGACTTGGAATTCTTCAGTGTACTTATAATTAGATATTGACTGGAGAATTGTGGATAGAATTATAAAGCCAACCTAA
>RJWJ010037272.1:0-15652 GCA_004363605.1 Indri indri | reverse complement strand
CAAATTATTATTCTTGTGCTTTTTAAAGTTATAAATATTTTTAAACCAAGAAGGTCCAGCAACAGATACCAGGGACAGGCGCTGGTGGGCGGGGAGGTATGAGCACAGAGAAGGTGGCAGAGAACAAGGACACCCACCGCTAGGACCCGGCTACGCGGAATGGGACTGGCTTCAGGCAGGTCCCTGTCGGGGAGCAGGAGCCAGAAGTGTCTGGGCTCATTGTAGGAATTGATGCTCTAGGACATGGTCATGAAAGGGGAAAGAGCAGATGGAAGCTTCTCATAGACTGAGGCTGCCGGAGGAGGCGGCCAGGCCGGACTGACTGAATGACCCACCGAGTGGGTCCGGGTCCACATGGGCTCTTCGCATGTTCTGAATCCTTGTGTATTCTGCCTCTTTCATGCCTTTATTTGTGCCATTTCTCTGTATGAAATGTCATCTTTTCTGACTTCAACCAACAAAACCCCCGTCATCTCCAAGGCCATCTTTTCCACGTGCAGCGGTCGTCTCCCTTCCTGCCACATGTAGCTGGAATGTGGAGACAGGTGACAGCCCTCAGCCCACACGACGCTGCCTCCCAACCTGCATGGCCATCCCGCCTTCACCACGGCCTCCCCGCTGCCGGGCCCAGCGTCACCACGCACCAGATCTGTGACCGAACAGAGGAGCAGGTGAATGAAACAGGTGATGCCACCCAATGGGGAGAAACTGTGGGATCAATGCGGGGAGAAAGGAGTCATCTGAAAGAGGAAGAGAAAAACACAACAACCGAAGAGGAAATTCACTTGAGTCGGGGAGAGATGGAACTGTACACCAGTTACACACCATGGTACGACCACAGGAGAACCACCTTCCGTTTTCAGAATCCAAGATGGCAGAACTGTGCACAGAAGAGGAACAAGCGCCTTGCTCCGGTCGGTGTCACACCTCTGTAGACAGGACACTGGCCGGGCTGTGTGTGCCTGTGCATGTGTGCTATGTGAGGAATAGAAGGAATGATGTCTTTTGTAATAAACTCTGTTGGTTGTGGTCATCGCAGAACTTTCTTTCCTTCTCTCAGTTTACCACCAGCACTAACACATTGCACTAGTCTAACAAGAAGAGAGAAGTTGGATGAAAATTAGGAAGTTGCCTTAGAGGTCAAACACGAAGGCTCTGGAGCAAAACTCCTGGATTTGAAGGTTTACTGGAATGTGATCTGGGGACATTATTACAGCTCTGTCCTTTTCTCATCTGTAAATGGGGATGATGCTAGTAATAGTACCCACCTTGCTGCGATGTGTGGATTCAGTAAATGCGTACACACAAAGGGCTTCCAGTAGTGCCTGGCACATGCTAAGCATCCAATAATTAATTACTAATTGCCATTATCAGGATGCAAACCTCTGATCAGCGGGCTCTGCCCAGCAGCTCCGCGCAGTGCAAAGAGCAAAGAGCATCAGCTCTGGGGTGAGCCCCCAGGCATGGCTCAGCTCCGCCACTCACCAGCTCTGTGACTTGGTCTGTGCACTTAACTTATTTGACGTCACTCTGCATCTATGAAATGAGTAGGATGACATTGCTTTGAAAGCATCACTGTGAAGGCTAAATGACATATACGTGTCACTGGCACGGTGCTGGCTGTAGTAGGTGGTTTCAGCAAATACTGAAATCCACAATAGAGAAGTAGCTGGTTTATGAAATAAGCATGGGCTTCGGACCCATATCCTCTGGGACTTCTCTGCTCTTGAGTCTCCTCCAGTGTAAAGTTGGGACAGTAATGCCTTTTGGAGACCAGAGATAGCGCCTGGAAACTGTCTGCCTCGCAACGTCTTGCTTAGTGTCGTTTACTCCACGGGAAGCACCCCCCAGCCAAGGGCCAACACCTGCCAGCCACCTGTGTCGGAACCAACCCAGAGCCAAGCGTGGTTTCACATTCAGAAATGGTTGGGGAAAAAAGAAGAAGAATATTTTGTGACTCATGAAAACTACATGAAATTTACATTTCAGCATCCACAAATAATGTCGTGTGCGCACGCGGTCACAGACCTCCGGTTCTGTGTTCTCTGGCCGATTTTGCACGGTGAGGGCAGATGTGAGCTGTTGTGGCAGAGACGGGAAGGCCGGCAAAGCCTAAAATATTTATTACCTGGACCTTTATTAAAAAAAGTTTGCTGATCCCTGATTTCCTCTAACCTTCTCTAATATGTGGAAAATTAAAGGGCAGAGAAATGAAGACATTTTTATTTATTTATTTAAATATCCAGAGCTCGGGATGTAGTTTCTTGGCACTGGCCAACCCAGCCAAACACTGGCACTTTCTTATCAAATTTGAGATCTGGGAAAGTATATCAAAAAGGAGAATATTTATTATATTTTTCACTCTGGATTAGGTCTGACTAGATCATTTGAATTTTAAAATATCCTGAAATATTTTTATTTGACAGTATCCCTTTTGTGTCTATGGTTATCTATAACTATACTATTCCACGTTATCTTGTAGGAAACTTTATTAGAGCCAAAGAATTGCTGGAATTTTAAATAATTGACTAACTAGTGATTCTATGCCGGTTTATTACTTGGGTGATGTCTCCAGTATTTATTGCTTGTTTTATTTCCCCATCTCTTCACTCTGAAAGCAGCAGACTGCCCTGGTCCCCCGCTTGTCTCTCGCCCACCGTGTTCTCCACCCCTTTCCTCCCTCAACACCCCTCCCCCTCCCCCATCCCACCCCGACAAGGCGAAATGGAGCAACAATTGAAGATGGTTTTGTTTATTTTCTCCTTTGCTTTTGGACGTGTTCATGCATTTAGGATGAAAAAAAATAAATGATTTTAGACTGACGCTTATAAATGAGACAGCAAAATGCATCCGAGTTGCTTGATTCGGGCACTTTAGAAAACAATAAACCTGTGCTCTGGGCAAGTGGCGAATGTCCTAGAAAGGCAAGTGATGGATCTGCGCAGCCCAGGGCTCCGTATACAGGATTTACACACCCCAGAGCCTGGAGAAAAACCAAGACCCAAGAACCAAGACTTATGATGTCTCCGTAATTTAACCACTGAAGTATCTCTTTGTATCTACCAAAAATATAAACTTAAGAATTTATCTAACTACTTGACTCACTTATTAAAAATAACTTAAAAATTAAGTCATTAAACTAGCCACTTTTTATCTAGTAATTGCATTCCATCATTTTGTTCTTACGGAGCTTTTTAAAAAATGAATCCATCAGAAGTTTTGGTACAGATCACGCCTCACCAATGGGTTCAAGGTTCAGAGAAAAGGTTTCATCCATACTCAGGATTCTGGCAGAGGCAACAAGTCATGGTAAAGATTTCTAAAATTATTACCTATAAAAAGTGTGTCAGTGATATACTGCAAGGGCAGGCACGGGCTTACGTTGGTTATTAGATGTTCAATTTTGCAAGCTGGACGTTAAATTTTTGGCAGCTTGAAATTGTCTATGATGGGAGTATTTATACCGGGGAATTACGCAAATATTAGAATTCAAGCTTCCTCCATCCCCGGCCCACCTCAGGTGGTTTTCTAGCACACCACTGATCATGTTCAAATGAGCCATGCTCCTGAGGGTTATTCCTGGCGGAATGAAAATGTTCTTCTCACTGAGTGATCTCAAAACAAACAAACAAAAAAAACAAACCAAAAATGTTCTAAGCTGATTTATGATATGGTTGCATCACTCTTTAAAGTTACTAAAAATTATTGAACCGTACACTTGAAATGGGTGGATTTACGGTATGTAAAATATACCTTAATAAAATTGCTAACCCAAACGCCCCCAAACCAACAAACAAAATGGCAACAAAGATTCGGTGGCCTTAACATGCAGGTACACGCCCAACAGACTTAAAATGAACACTAAGGGCATATTTACTCCATGCTTTTGGTGGATACATATTCTGTGCAGTGGTTCTCAAGCTCAGTCTCACTTTGGAGTCACTTAGAGCGTTGAAAAAGAGCCCACTCACCCCCAGCAACACTGACATCATTTGTCGGGTGTGTGGCCTGGGCACCGGGAGTTTTTTTAAAAACTCCTTGGGTTTTTCCAACGCACAGCAGCCAAGGTTGAGCAGTTTCCCCAGATAACTGCAGGTTGCTCAAATCATCTTCACAGGTTTAATAAACTTCCAGGCCTTCTGAAATAGAGAAGTCTGGACACGTATGCACCGCATGCACGCGCACGCGCACGTGTGTGTGTGTGTGTTTGTGTGTGTCTGTGACTTTGGGTTTTGTATTGAACGACTATTCTTTGCACAGGGAGGAAAGACACAGTTCTATTTCCCTGTGGGGTTTACCTAAAGTTGCTTCCTGCTGTTGGCATTACAGTGGGGCACAGAGATGTCGTCTAGGTCATCGCTGTCATCTAAGTGTGTGCCCACGGTACGCAAGCACAGAGTCTGGGTCAAGGATTGTTTGTTTGATTAAAAGACCAAAATTGAACATCTCCTCTGTCTGTTTCTCCTTTGGGGTTTCCTGCTACCGTGGACTGGAACTACAGATAAAATACACACAAAATAGCGTAGGTCAATGAGTCAGAAGGCACTGGGTGAGAACCCGAAGTCCAGCTTTAGTGCTTGAACTTGGTGACACCTGTTTTGGATGCTCCCAGAGGGGCCTTTCGCCTCTCCTGTTTGGGGATTCAATCTAGGACAGAGAGAGCCTGGAACTCTGACTTCCTAATAAGGGGAGTTTTCTTTACTGGAAATTCTAGCTACTATATCTAATTTGCCAAACGGAGGTACAGTTAAATTCTGAGACCTCAATTTTAAAATCTAAAAACGGGAATTATTTAGAACTCTGACAGCAATACAACACAAAAAGATACAATCTCTGTAGTCTTAACACAGGGATTTTAACTCTCTTTTGGTTTTTCATAAGAACAGAGCCTTTGGCAGCTTGGACGGTCAGCTTTGCCACTTAACTGATGTGAGACTGGTACCCAAATCATAGTCATTCAAACGTGTTTGGTGCTCATTTACGTCCCTTGTAAGATGAAGGTAACAAGAGCTTTTGTGTCATTGTGCTGGGAAGATTTAGAGCTACTTATCCAGACAGAAAGTAAGGGTTTCCCCTGTCCTCACACACAGGTGTCAAAACCTCCCTCATCGGGATATTCCCAGGGCTTTAGGAGGAAGGTTCAGTTTCTCCAGAAAATCCCCTGTTCCTCTCTTGTGTAATACTTACTGCTTTTATCAACTACCCTGATGAGTTGCCTCATCTGGGTCTGTTCTTAAAGACAGAACTCTAGTAACTAGACTCCATCCACCTAAACTTACCTGTCGGGGGCAGACATTTGATCCTCTTCTTGGATGGCTGGGGTTTAAAGGCTCAGCGCTGCCCCTCGGACACGCACACGTACAAGAGCTCACAAACACACAGCAGCAAGATTGCTGCAGAAACTTCCTCATTCTCTGTCTTCTGAAAAAGTCCCCCTCCCCTGCAGTAGGGTAGGCTTTCTATTCATCTTACTGCAACTCAGTCCTCTTACCGTCCCTAAGCCAGAGCTCAAAACTCTCGAACAGCACATCGATTCACCAACCAGAGCAACACCAAGCAAACCAAGCAGCGTCACCTCCTACATCCTCATTGTGTCCCTATTCTCGAAGAATGCCCCATGTTTGATTTCCATCCCATTTTCTCAACCTACCTATTTTCACATCTGGAAAAATAACATATGCTTTTACAGTGGAAGGCGCCCCAGACCAGAAGATACCCAACAGACAGGAGTGGGGAGGAAGACATCCTTGGTCAAAGAGAGCCCGCAGGTGGGAGTGGGGAGCCAGCGTTCACCCCCAAGGCACCGTGAGGGAGATCTGTGCTCTTACCCCAAGTCCTGGAGCAGCTCGGCGTCTCCGTCGCATCTGCTCCACAGATCTGAGGGGTCCCGGGTGCTCATCTTCCCTTCTGGAAATTCTGCTTTGCCCATTCGTGCCCTTGGCAGAGGCAGAGAGAGAGGCTGGGCTCTCGGTGAGAGAGGAGCAGCTGCGGCTGCCTCTTCAAGGCAAGGAAGTGAAACTTGGTTACTCCTCCCACCGACTCTCACCGCCCTGGCCCTGGGGCACTGGCAGCAGCTCCGTCAGCCAGGAAGTATGCAAACCTAGGTGGCTGCCTCCGAGGACACCCACGCTGCGTCACCCACCGGCACTTTCTGTCAAAGGAAATGAAGAGAAGCCCCCTCCTCCTGGGACTGGGCTGAGTCCAGGCTGCTCTCGTGAGACCCAACCACGGTTTGTCCCCAAGCCTCTGGTTTGCAGAGGACGGCGCCTGCCTCCTTCGGTCCACCTGCCTCCTGTCTTTACGCACACAAGGAGCACCGAGAGAGCTTCCGTAGCGGGAGCATCTCTAGAGTGGGTGAAGAAACCGGAGTCCCACCACGAGTTCGACCCTAAAGTTTGTTTTTCCAGCACTTTCACAACATTTTTGCTTAATTAACCGCTTTCTGACACACCCTTGATTCCCAAGTTGGAGACGATTCAGAGATAATTATTGTTTTCCTCCAGGGAGGAAAGATTAGGAGAGAAGATGGTGAGAAAAAATTGCAGGGGCCACCCCAGTGCCCACCTCATGAGCGTGTTAGAGCCGCTGGAGTCTGTGACCTCTGTGTCCTGCCCTGGGCTCGCCTACATCCGGTGTGGCCTTGCACCCGGACCCGTGTGCAGAGGAGAATCCACCTGCCTGGGTCCCTCGAGTGGAACATGTGTTGCTTCCTGACTTCTCTAAGTACCTTCAGCGAGGAATACGTCTCTCTCTCTCTCTCTCTCTCTCTCTCTCTCTCTCTGTCTGTCTCTCTCTCTCTCTCTCTCTCTCTCTCTCTCTCTTCCCCTCCCTGACTCAGCTTCCACCAGCCTCTGGAACTTGCCTCTCTGAGGTCTGAGAACCAGCCCACAGCAGAGCTGTTCCTAAAGGACTCGCATTGCTCCGAGAGCATCTCTGCAGCTGGCAGAGTTCTGTCCTTACGGTCCCCTCCCCCGTTATCTCTGCTCCCCGTTATCTCTGCCCACTGCGATTGAGAAATTCCCGAGCGTTCAGAGACAGCCTGGGGGAGACCGAGGTCTGATAACACACGCACGTAACTGGTTGTACACGCACATTTAAAACTCCTTTGGCTACATTTTGTTCGGAGAGGAGTGCGGGGTCCCCTGGAAGGGGAGGCCCCGTCCAGGCCCGGGAAGGTGGCAAATGGCCCACGGCAGAGGCAGGGAACAGCCCGTCCACCAGATTTCCTGTTCCCTTTCTAGAGCCCTTTGTTCAGTGTTTTATTAATAGTATCTATTCGGTTTCTATTTCAGTAATTTTTTTTCTTAACTTTTTTTTGGGGGAGGGAGTAGCAGAATTTCCCAAGATGACCCTTGTTTCCTTTCTTAATCTTCCCGCCCTTCTCCCTTTTCAGTTGCTGTCCTGTCTGTCGCCCTCTCCTCTGATGTCATCGTTGCATTTTGTCACTCGTTCCGTTTTTCCAGGACCCCTCCCTTCCCTACACGCCCCCCCACCCCCAACTAACGACACACTGGCTATTGCAATGGTACCAGCCGCTGCCGTGTTACTAGCTAGTTTCAACAAAGTGCTGGACGTTCGTAACAATACCTGGTAATTTATTTGACATCAGAATGTTCAGATGATACATAGTTTTCTTTTTTAGTAAAGAAACCTTAACTTTTGCTTCCAATCACCTCCCCAACAAGTGCCAGGTATATCTTTAAAAAATGCGTAATTTACTTTTTACTTATTTCAACAACCTCATTGCAATGCTGCTGATTCACGCTGAGTTTTTTTCCCCCCCGCACTGGAATTTGACACAGGTTTCCTCTCGCTGGCGACTGTGAGCGGAGTTCTGCCGGATTCCTCAGATCACCAGGCGTGTGTCTGTCGTGTCTAATCCCAGCTTTAGGCAGGGTCTCTGCAGTGCCATGCGAGACCAGGAATGAGTCTGGCTGGGCGAGGAGGAGGCGGTGGGGGGAAGTTTGGGAAATACGTCCCAACTCCACACTGTAGCCTCAGCTCTGCACAAGTCCAAGGCCAATCCCGAGAAGCTATATTTGGCCCTGTTCTCTCCTTTCCCAAGGTGGAGGAGGTTTACGATTTGCTTCATTTTAATCTCATAAATAATACATCTGCTTTCGTGCCTGCTTGCCTTCTGCTGAGAATGCCCTTTGCCTTAGCTCGTTCTAGCCAACTCCTTTTCATTTTCCAGTTTTTCCTCTTCTGCCGAGGTTTCTGGTGGCTCTGCAGTCTGGGTCAGGGGACCGTCCGTGCCGCTAAGCATCTAAGCCTCTGCACTCTGCCTTAACGTGCTTTGCATAGCTCGATTACAACATTTTTGCCACTGTACTGAGATCTCAATTTTTTTTCTTCATATATTCCTCAAGGTGAAGCCCCTTTCTAATTAGATGGAGAGAGCACTTAGGGGAGAGTTCCCGTCTTGTTCGTTTTTATACCCCTTCCACTCAGCACAGCCAGGAGAGCAGCAGCTCGACACTCTACTGCTTGGGAAGACCCCTTCTGAAGCTTTTGATTGAAAGCTGGAAACTGGGCTAATGCTTCATTTTAGGGATGCGGCCGTTTGCATCTTCTGGAAAGTAGATGCCGAGAGGGAGTCAGAAGTGCAGGAGATTTGTTGATGGGAATGTCTGTGAAGGACAGAGGAGAGGACGGTGTAGACGGGAAGGGCGTCAGGCCGCCACGTGGAGCTGGCATTGGACACCTGAGGCCTTTCCACTGCTGTTCACCTGAAGGGACCCCAGAGCCTGTTCCGGCCTCGTGGCCCGCATGGCGTCTGCTCTGCGTCCTCGGTGCCCGCGGGTGCTAGCTGCATGCTTACAGGGTGTGCTCAGGTGTAATTAACACCACAACATTCGTTTTCCTTAAGTGTATAATTCAATGATGTTTTGTAAGTTTGCAGAGTCGTACAACCTTTGCCACCATCCAATTTTAGAATGTTTTATCGCCCCCAAAAGATATATTGGAATATATCTTTGAATTGAAATATAATTCTTATATTTATTTATAATCTAAATATTTTGAATACCACTTTTGTTTAGCTCTACCTGAAATTATATAGGATATTTGCTTACTTGTGACAAATTCCTTCCCTCTCTCTCTCTGTATACAGACACGCGCGCACACACACACGTGTATCATTCACCCATGTGCTCTTCTGCAATGAGACCTTGCCGCTCCCCATAAAGAGGTAGTACCTCACTCAGCACCTTTCAATCTGACCTGGCCTTAGTGACTCACCTGTGACCAATAGATTTTGGTGGAGGTGACACTGGGTGACTTTCAAGGCTAGGTCAGAAGAAGCCTTGCGGCTTCTGCCCTGGTGTCCTGGAACACTCACTCTCCAGATGTTCCCTCCAGGTGTTTCCTTTAGGAACCCAGCTGGGAAGTCCAAGCCACCTGTAGTGCTCCACGTGTGTGCTCTGGTCAGCAGTCCCGGACGAACCCGGGTCAGTCATCCCGTCCAGGTGCCGGATGAAGCCTCCAGGTGATTCCAGGCTCTGCCATTTACGTCCCTTCCTCCCAGTGGTTCTTGCGTCACCAACTGGGGCCCCAGACATGAAACAGCAGAGACAAAGCTATCCTCTCTGTGCCCTGTTTGAATTTTAGATGTAAAGAGTACACGCGCATAATAAAATGTTTGCTGTTTTATGACACAAAGTTTGGGATGGTTTATTACCCAGCAGCAGACAGCTAAAGCGCTCACTTATCAGCTGGGTCACTGCCCAGAATGGGAGCTCCAGGGGTCAGGCACCTTCAGGGTCTTGATCACGAGGTATCTGTGGTGGTTACTTTTATGTCACCTTGGCCAGGCCACAGGTGCAGAGATATTTGGTCAGAGGTTACTCTAGGTGTTTAAGAGTGTTTTAAAATGAGATCCACATTTAAATAGGTAGAGCGTGAGTAAAGCAGATTGCCCTCCATAGTGTGGGTGGGCCTTGACCAATCAGTTGAAGACCTGGCTAGAACGAAAAGACCAGCCTCCCCTAAGCAACAGAACTCTCCAGCAACTGCCTTTGGACTTCTTCTGCAACACCAGCTCTTCCGGATTCCACAGCAGACAGCCTTTGGATTCAAACCGAAACGCTGGCTCTCCTGGGTCTCCAGCCTGCGACCCACCCTGCAGATTTTGGACTTGCTGGCCTCCAAAATTATGTGAGCCAATTCCTTATTTTTTATATATGCATGTATGTGTGTGTCTGGGTGTGTGTATTTACACACACACGCACGCACACGCACATATAAACATCCTATTGGTTCCATTTCTTTGGAGAACCCTGACTGATACAGTAGCCATAAGCCCTGAAATAGTGGTTCTCAACTGTGGCCTCATTTTTGAGGTGGTTCTCACTTTCACTTGTCACCACTTGGGGAGCCGACTGGTATCTGGTGTGTAGTGATGCTGACCGTCCTACAGTGCACCAGACAGGCCCCACGACAAAGAATTATCTGGCCCCAACATCAGAGAGGCTATCTGGTCTACCTCAAGGATATTTTTTTCTTGCTCCAAGAGCATGTTGAAAACTATGTTACAGTAAATCCACAGAAGGTAGCTATGCAAAGTCACCTACCTAGAGAGAAAGCTAACATGAAATAGAAAGCCAGCCCTTCCCAGAAATGACTGGGCAGGACTTGAGGGAGAAAGGGCTGAGAGCAAGTGAGGACAAGTCAAGGAAACTTAATCTGGGGTACTGAGGACACTCTTTGTTTCTCTACCACGTGCTCGGCGCCCGAGCCCACCACTGGCATTTGGTGCATTCTGCGTGGTGACGGGGGGCCAGGCTGGTTGGTTCATTAGTGATATTTCCCAACACAGTGTTGAAACAACTGAAGCTTTGCCGTCAAATGAGAAACACAATCATCCTCTGCAGGTGTAAAGGAACAGCTCTCTCTGTCGATGCAGTTTAGATTAATCTTTGTCGAAGGAAGAAATAACTAACATACGTGACTGGATCAGGGTTTGGAAATATTCGAGAGGCTCCTGAAGGTTTAGAAAGAGAAAGTTGTGACCAACAAGAGCGAACTTAACCAGGATTCACGAAAAATATAATAATGTATCTCTAAATTACAAGCGTCCGTAATCGTTTTCGTTTGGATGTCGTGAACACGATGTTAGTGAAGCAAGAGTAGTTATTATTCTTGTCTTTTAATAGATGAAAAAAATCAGAACTCAGGAATGTCAGAAAATTTGCTAGTAACTAGCAGCACCAGGAAGAGAATTTGTGTGTCGGTCGGTGTCCAGCTGAGAAAAGTGAAGCCACGCCAGACAGTTCATCCAGAGAGGTTGCTGTCCCAAAACCCTGGGCCCAATGGGGCCGGCCAGCTTTGGCCTGTTAGGAACCAGGTTGCACATCCCGCCTGAGCTCTGCCACCCCTCGTCCGTGGAAAAATTGTCTTCCATGAAAATGATCCCAGATGCCAAAAAGGTTGGGGACCGCTGCAGAGAGGGATAGAATGTAGGCAATTGCTACAACGTTGTGGGAAGAATGAGAGAAGGAAGACGGAGATCTTGAAGCTGGAGCCACCTTCGAGCTAGGGCGCATCAGTTCACATCTGGCAATGAACTGTGGGAGACAGGGCCACTGCTGCTCTGGGGGACCCAGGAGGACGTGCTTCTGCTGATGAAGCTGCAAATGGGCCCTCATGCTTCTGGAGCTTGCGGCGGCCCACCGTGGCTGCTGCTGCTCCTGCCATTGGAGGCATGGCCTAAAGCAGGAAAATAAATAAATAAATAAATAAATAAATAAATAAATAAATACTCTTCCTTTCCTTTCTCCAGTTTCTCAATTAGCAGATTCTTTCTGGAAGACAAGTTGGCAAGGGAATTAGTGAAATGTAGTTTGTAAGCTTCCAGCCCCAAATGAAACAGGGGCACAGAGAAGGTCAGGAACGGAGCTGAGAACCAACAGATGAATAATTGGCACAGAGTATTTTCATTCTAGGCCCTTTTTACTATGCCTCTTTTTCTCCTGTGTTCATCAGGGTGTGCTAAATTGCTACTTCGGGTAGACCCAAAATTTAATAATTTAATAGTTCAACACAGAGAAAGTTTCTTTTCTTTTCTTTCCTTTTTTTTTTTTTTTTTAGAAACAGTCTCACTCTGTCGCCTAGTCCGGAGTGCAGTGACATGATCATAGCTCATTGCAATCTTGAATTGCTGGGCTCAGGCGATCCTTCCACCTCAGCCTCCTGAGTGGCTGGAACTATAGGTGCATGCCACCATGCCCAGCTAATTTTTAAAAATTTTTTTGTAGGGGTGAGGTCTGGCTTTCTTGCCCAGGCTGGTCTCAAACTCCTGGCCTCAAGTGATCCTCCCGACTTGGCCTCCGAAAGCTCGGGGATTCCAAGCACGAGCCACTGCGCCTGGCCTTGACAAAGAAGATTTCTTACTCATGTAGCTGTCCAGCGTGGATACTCAAGCCAGTGGGGCAGCTTTCCATTGCACGGCCATTTAAAAGCCAGGCCGACAGTGGCTGTGCCTTCTTCAACACTTGGATTTCAAAGTGGCTTTCTGTGCCATGAACCCAGCCAGCATAGAGGAGCAGGAGGGAGGTTTCCACGGGCTGGGCCACTAAGAGACACACATCGGCACTCCCATTCCTCTGAGGACAACTTACTCACGTGGCTGAACCCGACTGCAAGGGAGGCTGGAAGATGTGATTTAGCCGTGTGCCAGCAAGCGAGGAGGGTGGATTTTTGTGTACTGTGAGTGCGGTTTGCCACGCTCCATGAATATCAAGATCTGCTTTCAGGACCTTCAAATCAAGCCTTTCAGCATAGAACAAACAGATCTGGTTTGAGACGAGTTCATAAGAAAAAGAGTTGGGGGTTTTGGTAGCTTTGTTACTCATTATGAGACTTCGGTGAGATACGACAGGAAAAAAAAAAGTTTAGGGACATTTTGGGTAACATTAACAGAAACAAATGGCATTGATATCAACAGAGCTCAGAGTCCTGCCCCCTCCTCCTGGCGAGACTGTATCTTAATTATTGTAACTCTTTATGTCCAGGAAACTAACTAGGATGGTGGAACAGTTGGTAAGTCTGGAAAGAAAAACCAGAGGGGACTATATGGTTGTTTCTAAGGGTCTGGAGGTCTGCAGAGCGGAGAGGAGGGCTAGTGCACGTGACTTCGGGAGGCGGGGCTCTGTCGGCAGGTAAGGGTTACATGGCAGCACAGAAGACTTCGCAATTGGACAGTTGCCTGAGCATGCAAATCTATGAAAGATATGAACCTATGAGCTTCTTCGTGAAGTTTTCAGTAAAGAGTAAGTTCAAAAGAGTAACTAATAAAGGCAAAGCACTTGAGAAGAAATCCATAAATGAGAAGATGCAAATTAAAAAAAATCCCATTAGTAATAAAAAATACATAAATCGTATAGCAATGGGATATTTTTTTTTGTTTGTCAAATTAACAAAAATGAAAATAAACGAACAACCGACTTCCTCCCCCCACCCCAAAATAATCATTGCCACCTGGTAATACTCAATGTTGACGTGGTTCTTTATGACCAGCATTTTAATGTACTGCCCTGGATATGCAAACTAGCCATTTAGCAGTATAATTCTGAGGTCTTTAAAAGAAGGGTTTAATCTCTGATTCGGTAATTTGATTTCTAGGAATTTTCACCAAAATAATTAGACTGATACAAGAATAATACAATAATCTTTTTAGCTGGGCACAGTGGCTCAAGTCTGTAATCCTAGCACTTTGGGAGGCCGAGGCGGGAGTATTGCTTGAGGCCAGGAGTTCAAGACCAGCCTGAGCAAGAGCGAGACCCTGTCTCTACAAAAAATAGAAAAATGAGCTGGGCGTGGTGACACGTTCCTCTAGTCCCACCTACTCGGGAGGCTGAGGCAGGAGGATTGCCTGAGCCCAGGAGTTTGAGGTTGCTGTAAGCTAGGCTGACGCCACTGCACTCTAGCCCAAGACGCAGAGCAAGACCCTGTCTCAAAACAAAACAAAACAAAGACTTCATCATTACATTGTCTTATAAGAGCAACAGGCTGGAAACAACCTAAATGCATAACATTAACGGAATGATTAAGAAATGTATGGTACAGCCATAGAGTGGAATCTTACGTAGCCTTTAAAAATGAGATTAAGGGCCTTTCATATAAGTACACAAAGGATCTCAATCATGTAGAGAAGAAATTGACAGACAAAGGAACGTAGGAATACGTCGAATGCTAGGCTGGAAGCAGCTCTGAATAGTGAGATTAGGGATCATTTTTAAAATGCTTCTTTATAGTTCTATATCTTCTAGATCATAAAATATCCTTTGATAATTAGGAGATATAAAGCAGAAAATATTTTTTTTTTTTAATTAGAAAGCAGTATGCTCTCAGTAACTTCAATTTTAAGCAGAGGCCAGATAGTGTAGACAGCAGGGGCATAGGTGGGCTGGGGTGGGGAGGAGTCTCTGCACCTGTTTGGGCTGCTATAGCAGAGTATCACAGATGGTGGCGGCAGTTATAGCTCTGGAGGCTGGGAAGTCCAAGGTCCAGGCACTAGCAGATTTGGTGTCTGGTGAAGGTGTACTTCCTGGTTCATAGCACTGTCTTCTTGTGTCTTCACATGGTAGGAGGGGCCAGGGAGCTCTCTGGGGCCTCTTTTATAAGGACAATAATTGCATTCTTAGGGATTATGACATCGTGATTTAATTACCTCCCAAAGACGCCACCTCCAAATACCAATACATTGGGGATTTGGGGGGGACACAAACATTCAGCGTATCGTAGGGAGTGAGGAGTGGTCTGCCTCTGCCAGGAGGTGTATTCTCTCACTGACATTGCTTAGAATGCTGGTTCCTGGGGGATAAGAAAAGGTAGACTGACTTCTTGTTGGTTTTATGATTGTTTCTCAATTCTTATTGGCCATACCTGCTCCCAACCTCTTCCCCCCACCCACCTCTGTATGCTACTGGTCAAAACGATTCTTCTATTTGGAGGAAAGTTATTCTAAGTCACTTTGAGATTCCTTTTAACTTTGAGATAATGTGACTTCTTTGAAGCCAACGTTCAAGGGTGCTGAAGTCATTCTGCACACACATAATACATATTGTGCTTTGTGTTGAAGCTGGGAACCATTTGTATTGAACAAAACACCTCTTATCAAAGCGAACCAACATACCTTCAGATAGAACAATGTTTGTACGTTATTCTGATAATGTTAAAAAAGCACGTGTGAGTGTGGTTTAAGAAGAGTGCTGTGTTTTATGTCTCCTAATTTCCTGGAACTGCACGACGGCTTTCGTAACAAATAATGCAAACAGATCAAGAGATTTTATGTCCCCTTTTACAAAGCCTTTACTTCAGCGCTGACTTTACCATTTTAAGACACTGTGTCTTTAAAATATGCAAACATCTGCATTTAAGGGTTAGCATGAGGGGTGCTGTTTGCCCTGGAGGGGTGAGGCACCATCTGCGTGGAAAGGTCATGCTTAATCGTTTGGGCACTGATTTCTGAGCAATGAAAGCCAGGACTAAAATGAAACCTCAAACACACCAGCTTCTGCATTTGAGTTTGCAAAAGTAGCTGCTAACTCAACCAAATGAAACTAAGTCAGGTTTCACACTCTTGGATCCTGCGGGCCTTGTCTAAATGCTTTTTACCTTCTCGGTCCAACTCCATCTGCAAAGATCCCTGCAC
>RJWJ010037271.1:0-15641 GCA_004363605.1 Indri indri | reverse complement strand
CTGCAGGACATACTGTGTTTATAGATATTTTCCTTGTAATCTGGCAGTGCCCCGCGCATGGTCACATGGCAGAGGCAGACCTGGCTGTGCCCAGCAGCTCCCAGCATCAGGGGTTGCAGGAAGGGCCTGACTGGGACGGGGCAGGGGGTGTAGGCTGCTGGGTGCCCTGCCAGAGCAGAGCCTGAGTCTTTCCTCCTACTCGCCCACTGGCTGCTCCTGACTCCTGGCTCAGTGCTCCTCTGACTGCCCTCACAACTGCGCACATTCCCACCTGGCCTCTCACAGAGTGGGAAGGCCAGGATGCCGGTCCTGGTTCCAGGCCTGGAGCTCCGTGACCTGGGGCCAGCCCTCCCTCTCTGCAGGGCTCCTCCCTGGCTGCAGGAGCAGGGCGTTTGCAGGACATGTCCAGTGTGTTTCCACACCCCACAGTCTACGCTTCCTCATGGGGGGCGGGAGTGAGGCAAAGCCCGGGGGAGAGGCTCGGGATGCAAAATTTCTCTTTGGGCAGAGAAGAAATTCCATCTGTCAGTCTCAGGGACAGCTTTGTGAAGAGTGGCCACGGCTCCTAGAGGGGCCAGCTGCCCATTCCTCAAGAAGAGAGAGAGGGCCCCTTGCCAGAGTGAGATAAGAGAACGCTTCCCTAAATGGCCTCGGTCATTCATTACCCGTGTGGCCAGGACAGGAAAGCATCCATCACTGGGCAGGTGATGCACTCTCCACGGGCTCTCAGTGGCCCACAAATCGCTCAGCTCGGGCACAGGCAGGTGTGGAGAGCAGGGAGGGAGGAGGAAGCAGCGGACCCCTGCGGGAATGGAGAGGGGGTAGGCAGCAGGGATGGGCCCAGCACCCAGGACACAGGCAGCGACAGGCATGGTTCGTGTTTATTGTTTCCATGGCATTCACCAGGGCTTTTGTGCCAGATGCCGTGCTGGGCACTATCACATACACCAACTCATTTAATCCCCACGAAACTCTATGAAGGATGTACTATTACTATTAGAGTGACAGCATTATTTATTGTCTGGACTGAGGCCCTTTGAAGTGAAGGAAGTGTGACTAATAATTATTCCAGGACACTTGGCATCCATCAGGATGGTCCTAGGAAAACTGAGCCATGAACTCACCCGTGGGAAAACGGGGGCGCAGAGGCGTTAGTTAATTTTGCTGAGGTTCAGAGGCAAACCCGGGACTTGCAATGCTAAGATTTTGGGTGTTCTGATGCCCTTCAGTACCTGCTTCCATGGCCTCATCCAATAGGCTAGAGGAATAGCCTCTTCCACTGGAAAGTGAATCCCCGGGCAGGGACCCCCTAGAGGGCAGCTCAGGCATGGCCAGGCCCCAGAGAGCTGAGGTCAGTTCCCACGCCCCTGACCCTTCATTGGCAGGACGGCTGGTCTTGCTAGCTTTGGGGGTCAAACATGACCTGGAGTGGTGGGCAGACTGCAACCCCTGCATGCCTGGCCGGGCTTGCTGCTCCCAAGCTCCAGCTGCATGTGGTCTGGTCCCTGTGCGTTCAGATATTCAGCTGCTCCACGCTGGGCAGCATTCATTTGCACATTCACGGAAGAGCCATTTGTTTGTGTAATATCTTCCTTTCCCCAACATGTGGCATCTTTTTTCTCCTGGAGTGTGACTTCCTGAGCCAAAAGAATAGTCTTCCCCACCCCACACACCACCTCTACGTGCATTAGAGTTCAGGTATAGGTGTGGTGTGGGAGTGTATAAATAAATAAATAAATAAATAAATAAATAAACATTTCGAACCTGTTCTGTTGTAAACAAATTGTTTTGCTCATTCCCTCACTCTCTCATTCACACCTATTTATTGCAAACCTGCTATGTTCCAGACAGCTATAGGTTCTGAGGATACTGTTGTTGCAAAGAAGATTTTATAAAGCCCATAACCCAAATCTGACACTTTATCAAAGGACATGGACAATAACCAAATAACAAAAAATAATGTGTTTTAAAATATGAGGCAGTTGTAGGTGCCACGAAAACAAATAAACCAGGGTTAAGGGCTCCAGTGCAGGATGCGGGCTGAGGGACCGCCTTACCCAGGGCATGCGGGAGGCCCCGAGGTTATCTGAGCAGAACCTGATGGAGTGAGGAGGTGGGCTCTGCAGACAGCTGGGGAGGGGACTGTGGGCAGGGCTGGAGCTTATGGAGCTTGACAGCAGCAAGGCCTGACTTGGATGCTGCTCCGAGTATAATGGAAGCTATCAGAGAGTGTTTAGCACTGAGCTAATGAGAGCTGATATACATTCAAAGACCTGACTTGGGCTGATGCAAGAAGAGATGCAAGAAGGAGGGGACGTGGTGGGTGGCAGGAGACTCCTTAGGAGGCCACTGCAGATCCAGGAGTAAGATGAAGACGGTGCCTTCACGCAGTGGCAGCCGTGGAGGAGGTGGAAAGCGGCTTTCTGGGGACGTCTTAACGAGGAGGAAGCAGTGACTCCCGGTGGATGGGTTGCGGATATGAACGGGAGAGAGGATCAAGGACGCACCCGGGACTCGGGGCCAATTGGTGGAAGCCAGTGCTGCGCATGGAGAAGCAGGTTTGGGGGCGGAAAGCAGGAGCGCAGTTTTACACACGCCGCGGTGGGAGGTTTGGCGGGCAGGTGCCTGTCTGACCGGGAACGCTCTGTGCCAGGCTGGTGCAGCCTGGGAGAAGTGGCTCGAGGATGATAGGGACAGCCTGGAAGGGGTGGGCTGGACCGGGCGCCCGCCAGGCACACAGGCAGCAGGCTCACAGGCAGGCCCGGGGTGGCCAGCAGCAGGAAGACCAACGGCTGGGCAGTGGGATCTGCTGTCTGAGCAGCCGCTAACCGTGCACAAACGCCCTGGAAAACAAGAGCCATGAAGAGTCGTAGGAGCCTCCTGAGAGCACCGGCCCACCAAAACTCCCAACGCGGTGTGTGTTAAACTGTGCTCCTGCTTTCTGCCCCCAGACCTGCTTCTCCTGCCTGCCTGGAGCCCTGGGTGACCCTCTAGGGTCTCCAGGAGTGAGTTCCACTGCTCTGACCCTCTGCACTGGCCAACAATCCCCTGACAGGAAGGGGCTAAGTCCCCAGGACAACTTTTCCCTCTCTCAGCCCCTGCTCTCTGGAAAACCCTGGCTAGTGACAGCCAGGCACGGCCCTGGTCTGTGTGCTCAGGTGCAGGCCGCCTTTTCCAGGACAGCCCTGGGTCTGTTCTTCCAGCCCTGCCCATCCCACAGCAACCTCCCTGTAAAAGGACCACTCAGTTAGGACAGCCTGGCCCCACGACACCGAGGGAAGCAGGCGTGGGGCCAGCCTTTGCAGGTGGCTCTGAGGATGGATTAAGCCAGCACAGTGCCAGGCACACAAGAAAATGCTCATTAAATATCAGCTGCTTTTATTAAGTACATGGTAAGTGCCTGACATTGTGGTGAGTGTTTTACAAAAGCATATCTGATTTTATCTTCACAAATACTGTAAGGGGTATATACTGCTGCAGGGTCTCCATTCTCCCTGCCCAATGGTTTCTCTTCCTGCGAGCTGGGGAGAGCATGGGCAGAGCCTCATTTCACAGTGAAGTATGGAATCATGACTCACAGCAAACAGCAGAGTGTGGTTGGATGTTATGGAATGGACTTTGCATTGGCATCTGTTACGGCCCCAATATAGATTGATCATAATCCTGCTGGAGCGAACCTTCACGTAAGTTTAGTGTTTGTTGAACAAGGAGGAGGGGTGAAGAAGGCTAAAGAAACTGCCATCTATAAGGGCAACCAAGCAACACGGAGGCCAAAAGGAGTCTCTATGTTGGGGCTCAGGTTGGCAGGGCCCCCAGCAACCAGCTTCCATGTTGGATCTAGTAATGGTGCCACCAACTGAGCCCCTTCAACGTAAGGTAGGTCATATACATGGCCAAGTTTAAGCTTCAAAATAGCCTTGTGAGGTATCATTAGCCCAGTTTACAGATGAAGAAACCGAGGTCACGGGACTAACTTTAGGCTGTACAGCCAGTAAGTTCCGCTTGTCCTCAGCGCTGGAGTAGAGCTGCTGCCCCTCCTGCGTCTCAGGCTCCCTGGCTGCAGCTACTCTTGGACTCTGTCCTGCTGCATAACCCTGATCAAACCACTTAGTCAACTTTCCAAGCCCCAGCTCCTTGCTCTGCAGAGGAGAGCTAATGACTTGATCTCCCTGCCCAGGTAGATCGAGTCATTAGCAGGAAGGATCCGAGGTGGCCATGCGCATGGCACTCATTTCCATATTCATCCAGTGCCCATTGTGACAAACAGGAAACCTGTCCAGGAGGGGGCTTCAGCGATGGTGCTGATGGTCTGTGCTGCATTTAGGAATTGCTGACAGTTCCGAGGTGGGGGGCCAGCACTGGCTGCCCACCTCAGCTGGGAGGGCCCCTTGTGTGGGCACCATCTGGGCCTGGAGTGGTGTCCCAGCAGCTCCCCCCAGGGCGGGGTAGCGACAGCCCTGGGAGCCACGCTCACTCACTGCTGTCCCTGTGCCAGGCACTGCTGTCCCAGCACGAATTGCTCTAATTCTTATGAATCCCCTACAGGGTGGGTGACAAGAACAACCCTGTTTTGTAGATGAGGAATCTGAGCACAGAGATGCTTAATGGCTTGTCTGGGCCACACAGCAGACCTGAGGTGTAGCCGGGACTCTGCAGGCAGTCGCAGCCCCAGGGCTTACCAAGGCTGTGTCAAACTCTGACATCATGATCTCACTGAACACCAGTCTCAACTTTTGGTCAGACACCGTGGTGTTGTCACATTGTGACCGACACAGTGGAGGCAGCTGCCCTATGTAGCATCCTCCTCTTCTCTGGGAGAAATGTGGCTTTCTTTGATTTTTCTCCTACTGCATGGAGGGACCATGTGAGAACGGTGGAAGGAACATGGGTTCAGGGGCCAGGTAGACATGTTCCACCTTGCAGTCCTGCAGCTTTCTTGCCTAGAGTGCACCCTCATCTGTGAAGTGGGGACACTCTTACCAACTTGGGGTTGCCTGGCCTATCTCACAGGAAGCAGGTGATAGATGGCAGCCACTGGTGGTGGGTCTGCAGAGGCAGGATCCATATGGACTGGGGGTGAGAGCGACCTGTGACCTGGGTCAATGAGTAAAGGCTACATCCAATCCAGGGTGACAAGGAGGAGCCAGTCCAGGTGTGTGAGTGCATGTGTCTGTTCACACGTGTGCATGTACCTGTTCATGCATGTACGTACATGTGTGCATGCATATGCACGTGTGTGCATGTCCAGGAGGCAGCACTGCAAAGAG
Organism: Indri indri; assembly: GCA_004363605.1. Lineage (NCBI taxonomy): Eukaryota > Metazoa > Chordata > Mammalia > Primates > Indriidae > Indri > Indri indri. Next base: position 10,374 of record RJWJ010037271.1, on the reverse strand, counting down.
GCCACGTTGGGAGTGGGCCAGGGGTCAGGATGGTAAGGGGGTGCAAAAGGACACATGGCTTGGATTCCAGGGGTGGGGTGGGAGAGAAGCCTGAAGCTGTTCCAGAGGGCCTGGGGCTAACAGTCCCCTCTCTGCCCCACAGCCTGTGCTGATGCACAGTGAGCCCAGGCCCGCAGCCAGCATCGCCCTTGGCCTCAGCAAGAGGTAGGTTGCTTTCTCAGCCTCCCGTCTTCCTCTCTCCCACTCCTCCCCAGCAAGGCTGCTCTGGCCCTGCCACAGCAAGGCCTACAGGTTCAGAGACAGCCAGCCGTGTGTCTGCACCGGCCAAATGCAGAGGCTTCGAGCTGGAAGCGAAGCATACCTGGATAACACCTGCTTGCCCTTTGCTCTGGAAAACTGCAGCTTTTTCAAGTCTTCAGGAGGCTGAACAGTGAGCTCAGAACTCAGAAATCTGACCTACTTCCCTCACAGCGTCTTCTTGTCTGCTTCTGTCTCCCGGCCCCCGGGCCTCGTTTCATCTGCCATGGGCAGGTGCCCGCATCGTTGCTGACGCCGCTCCCTTTTCTCTCCAGCTGCCAGCCCCTCTGCCCTCCCTCTTCCTTGACGTGACTGCCCTGATTCTGTCAGTCAATCTGCATTAAGTAGCAACACAAAGGACGAGATGTGGTGTCTGACCTTGAGTAGAGCGAAGTCTGATGAAAACCCAGGGAAGGTGGACTGGAGAGCCGAAAGCAACGCCATCAGCCCCTCTTCACCACCCAGCCCAGGTCTGTGCACGTGTCGGGCCTCACAGGGGCTGGCTCTGGGCCTCTCTGTCCCTCCTCCCTGCCCGCTGACGTCCCTGGCGCACGTTGGGTGTCAGACAGGCTTTCCTTCCCCCACCCTTTTCTAAATCAGGGCCCCATCCCTACCTCCCACACTCTCTGCACCCTGCTCCCTGCTCTCGTGAGGACGGTAGTTGAGTGTGTTTTGTGTTGCTTGGCTAGAGACTGTCTTCCCGCTACACTGCTGGCTTCCTGAGGATGAGGCCCACCTCTGGTCTGTCCTCCACTTGATAGCCGGGGCCTACAGGGGCTCTGGCACCTGGTGGACATCAGATGAGTGTGTTTTGAATGAGTGGATGAGTGAATGTGAATGAATGTGTGGTCCATTGGGTTGCCTTTTCCTATGGGGAAACGGGAAGAGAAGCCTCTCTGAGAATCCCAAGTTGAAGAAGTCCTGCCAAACACTGACTTCCTTCCAAAGAGGGAAAGGAGGACACAAGTAACTTTGTAGCAGGGAACTCTGACAAGCACCACCCTGGCCTGGTGATGAGGGCCAGCACCAGCAATGATGAGTCCTGTTGATATTATGTACCCGTGATATGACGTGGTGAGAATGGTATTGTACCTCTGAGGTTCCTCCCAAAGATCCATAACCCCAATCTAATCATAACAAAACATCGGACAAATTCCAGTTGAAGGTCATTCTACAAAATACCCGAATCATACTCTTCAAAGCTGTCAAGGTAATCAAAAACAAGGAAAGATTGGGAAATTGTCACAGCCAAGAGAAGCCTAAGGAGAGAAGCCTTGATAAAATGTAATGTCATATCTTGGATGGGATTCTGGGACAAAGAACATTAGGGAAAAATTAAGGAAATATGAATAAACTACAGCCTTTAGCTAATGATAATGCATCAATATCGGATCATGAGTTGTGACAAAGAAACCACACGAATGTAAGATGTTAGCAAAGGGAAACTGGGTGTGGAGTCTCTGGAAACTCTCTGGGCTATCTTCTCAGGTTTTCTGTGTATCTAAAACTGTTCTAAAGCAAAACGTTTATAAAGGACTTCCGGTTTCTGTTTTGACATGTAAAGAGCTTGGAGGTCATGATTCTATCCTAACAACAAGAAAATAGTTGAACAAACTGAAAATCGACAACTCTTCTTAGATCCATAAAGATTTGAGGTCACAAGGCAAATTTCTGTCCTCCAAATTGGAGAAACAGAGAAGTTCTTACTGGAGCAGAAACTCAGGAGCAGAAACCTCCACATGAACCTGTCCCAGAGCAGGAAAACCTCAACTGTAATCACCAGATGGCTGGAAGCTCAATGTGGACAAGCATGTGAGTTCAAAACTCCAGGGAGGCCCGGTTGCAGGGGGACCACACAAGAGTGTGAGTTTGACCAGGAACCCTATCGGGTTCTTACAGGGAAGATGGGAGAAAAATCTCCTCATGCATCTGGCAGGGAGAGGGGAAAGTACCCATTTGCAACACGCCCAGAGCATTCTGTTCTTCTTAACAAGGGGAACTGTTTTACCAAAGCTTAACTACTGGGGTTTTACCAGAGCCTAACCAACTTTGGGGAAGGGGAATATTCAACTCCAGCCCTCTCTAGCCATCCTGTCTCACTTTAGAGGGAAAAAGCAAAGCATAACTGAGAAGTACTTGTGAAGGTCACATCCCAGGGGCACAGGCTCACTGACGCCTGAGCCCTAATCACAAGTCTCTAATGTGTTTCCCCCCGCCCCCCCCCCACCTTACTACCACATCAATAGGTCTCCTGCAGAACAGCAGGGCTTACAGCTAAAATAATTGCAAGATTCAGACTCTATTTAAAGAGAAGTTTCTTGGGAAAACCAAAGAAAACAGGGAAGATAAAAACAAGGACCCAGAAGATATCTTAAACTCTGACACCCACTAACTGTGTTACAGCAAACAGTAAACACAGGCAAAAAAACGACTTGAAAAGACAGAGCAAACATCAGATCCAGGCTCAGATATGGCAGAGATGATAGAATTATCAGACCAGGAATTTAAAACATCTACAATTAATAAGCTAAGCATTCTGATGGAAAGAGTGGACGATGTGCCAAAACAGATGCACAATGTTAGCAGAGAGATGGAAAATCTAAGGAAGAATAAAAAGAGATACAAGAAATTGAAGACATTGTGACAGAAATGAAGAATGCCTTTGAAGCGTTCATCCATAACCTGGACATGGTTGAGGGAAGAACTAGTGAGCTTGAGGAAACGTCGACACAAAAGTTTTAAAACTGAAAAGCAAAGAGACAAAAAGAATGAAAACGAACAGAATATACAAGAACAGTGGGACATTTACAAAAAGTATTACAAACACTTAATGGGAATACCAGAAAGAAAAGAAATAGAGAAAGGAGCAGAAGAAATATTTGAAGCAATAATGATTGAGAATTTCTTAAAATTAAGGAAAGACACCAAACCACAGATCCAAGAAGCCCACAGAACACCAGGCATGATGCATGCGTGTGCATAAACACACACACGCACACACACACACACACACACACACTTGTATGTATAGAAATCAATATGTAGGTATATCATTTTCAAACTGCATAATTAAAAGACAAAGGAAAAAAATCTTGAAAGAAGCCAGAGGATAAAAATACCTTACTTACAGAGAAGCAAAGGTAAGTATTACATTAGACTTCTCATCAGAAACCGTGCAGGCAAGATGAGTGTGGAGTGAAATATTTAAAGCACTGATAGAAAAGAACAACCTATCTAGAACTCTGTATCCAGCAAAATAATCCTTCAGTGAAGAAGAAATGTTTTCTCAGACAAACAAAAATTGAGGAAAATTTTAATTGGTAGAGTGCCTGGCAAGAAATGTTAAATGAAATTTTTCAGAAAGAAGGAAAATGATATAGGTCATACAATTGCACCTGCATAAATAAAAGAGAACTAGAAAAGGAAGAAATGAAGGTAAAATAAAACCTTTTTTATTTTCTATCCTTAATTGATGCAACACGGAACAATTCAAAATAATAGCCACAAGGTCTTTGATGGTTGTGCCTTATGGATAAGTGAAATGAACCACAGCAATGTTATAAGGGATGAGAAGAGGGAAGGAATTGGGAATATTCTGCTATAAGTTACTTGCACTACTCATGAAGAGGTATAGTGCCATTTGAGAGAGGGCTAGGATTAGTAATAAAGGTATATTGCAACCCCACAAAATTATACATAAAGTATAAAACCATTAAAAAACATAAAAAAGAAATATAATTGAAATGCTAAGAGAAGAGAAAAATTGGAATAATATAAAATGTCCGATTAAAATCAGAGAGGGCTGAAAAAGAGTGGAAAACAAAACAAAACAAAAAAACAAAGAACAAAAGCAGTAAATAGAAAACAGTAATAAATATGGCATATAGCAATAAAAATACATCAATAATCGTCAAAGGTCTAAATACACAAATTAAAAGACAAACACTGTCAGAGTGGATAAAAAACCAAGATACAACTGTATGTTGTCCATAAGTAACCTGCTTTAAATATAAAGTCACAGATAGACTAAAAGTAAAGGGATTTTGATATAGATATCATGCTAACACTAATTAAGGGAAAGCTAGAATAGCTATATTAATTTCAGACAGAGCAGACTTCAGAGCAAGGAAAGTTAATAGGGATAAAGAAGGGCATTATGTAATGATAGAGGGTCCGTTCTCCAAGAAGACATAGCAGTCTTTCACGGGTATGCACCTAATAATAGAGTGTCAAAATACATGAGGCAAAAATTGATAGAACTGAAAGGAGAAACAGTTAAATTCACTATTACAGTTGGAGATTTCAACACTCCTCTATCAGTAATTGACAGGTTCAGCAGGCAGAAAATAGTAAAGACACAGTTGAACTGAATAGCACCATCAATCAACCAGGTCTAACTGACATCTGTAGAATACCTTATCCAGCAAGAGCAGAATACACAGTCTACTCAAGACGACATGGAACATTCACCAAAATGGAAAACATTGTGGGATATAAAACACACCTTAACAAATTTTATTTATTTATTTATTTATTTATTTTGAGACAGAGTCTCGCTCTATTGCCCAGGCTAGAGTGCCATGGTGTTAGCCTAGCTCACAGCAACCTCAAACTCCTGGGCTCAAGCAATCCTCCTGCCTCAGCCTCCCAAGTAGCTGGGACTGCAAGCATGTGCCACCATGCCCAGCTAATTTTTTCTATATATTTTTAGTTGTCCAGCTAATTTCTTTCTATTTTTTTAGTAGAGATGGGGTCTCGCTCTTGCTCGGGCTGGTCTCGAACTACTGAGCTCAAACGATCTGCCTGCCTCGGCCTCTCAGAGTGCTAAGATTACAGGTGTGAGCCACCATGCCAGGCCAACAAATTTTTAATCGTAGAAATCATACAAACTGTGATCTCACACATTAATTAAATCAAAGTAGAAATCAATAACAGAAGGCCAGAAAATTCACAACTATTTGAAGAATAATGACACACTTCTAAATAATGAGTCAAAGAAGTCTCAAGAGAAATCTGAAAGCATTCCAAAATAAATAAAAATTAAAATATGATTTATCAAAATCTGTGGGATGCAATGAAATCAGTGCTTAGAGGGATATTTTTAGCAGTGAATGCATATATTGGAAAAGAAGAAAGGTTTAAAATCAATAATAAAAGCTTCTACCTTAGGAAGCTACAATAAGAAGAGAAAATTAAGTTCACAGAAAACAGAAAAAATAATAAAATGTAGAGCATAAATCAATAAAATTGAAAGCAGGAAATCAAAAGAGAAAAACAACAAAAATAAAAGATGGTTCTTTGAAAAGCTCAGTAAAATTGATAAGCCATTAACCAGGTTAACTAAGGAAAAAATGAAAGAGGACACAAATGCCTACTATCAGAAATGAAGAGGGGCCAGCTGTACTGAGCCCATGAACGTGAAAGGATAATAAAGGAATGTTATAAAAAGAGCTCCATGCCCACAGATTTGATAACCTTGATGAAATGGACCAATTAATTCCTTGAAAGACACAATTTACCAAAACTTTCAAAAGGAAAAATAAATAGTTTGAATAGGCTTATATCTATTAAAGAAATTGAATTAATAATTAATAACTTTCCAAAACAGAAAGTACAAGGCCTAGATGGTTTTACTGGTGAATTCTACAAAACATTTAAAGAAGACATTATTCCAATTCTCTACAATCTTTCAGAACATAAAAGCAGAGTGAGTACTTCATACTCACTGTGTGAGGCCAGAATTATGCTAATACTTAAAAGAAATAGACATTACAAGAAAGGAAAACTATAGACTCATATCTCTCATGAACATACATACTAAAATTCTTAACAAAATATTAGCAAATCAACTCCAATAATGTATAGAAAGAATTACATATCACGATGAAGTGGGATTTATCCCAGGCATACAAAGCTGATTCAACAGCTGAAAATTAATTAATGTAATCCATCACATCAACAGGCTACAGAAGAAAAAGCAAATGATTATAGCAACAGATGCGGAGAAAGCATTTAACAAAATCTTCATGGTAAAAACTCTCGGCAAACAGGAAATGGAAGGGAAACTTCCTTAATGTGATAAAGAACATCTACAAAAAAACTACAGCTAACATAATTAGTGGTGAGAAACTAGATGTTTTCCTGCTAAGATCAGGAACAAGGCAAGGATGTACCCCCTTACTACTGCTTTTCAGCATTGTACTGGAAGTCCTAGCTAATGCAATAAGACAGGAAAAGGAAATAAAAGGCAGACAGATTGGGAAGGAAGAAATAAAACTGTCATTGTTCACAGATGACATGATTATCTATGTAGAAAATCCCACAGAATCAACAACAACAATAAAATTCTGGAATTAATAAGTGATTATAATAAGGTTTCAAGATACAAGGTTAGGCTTTTTTTATATTAGTAATGAGCAATTGGAAGTTGGAATTAAAAACTCAATGCTATTTACATTAGCATCAAAAATAAATATTGAGGTAAAAATCTAACAAATTATGTACAATATCTATATGAGGAACACTACAAAAATGCCATGAAAGAAGTTGGAGAAGATGTAAATAAATATATATTCCATGTACATGGATAGGAATACTCAATATAATCAAGGTAGTTCTTCTCTACTTGATTTATAGCTCAATCAATCAAAGTCCCAGTAAGTTATCTTGTAGATATAAAGAAACTGATACTAAAGCCTATGTGGAAGGCTAAGCTCTGCAAAACATTCACAGGAAAAGCAAATTTGGAGAACTAACACTACCTGGCTTCGAGATTTAATAGAAAGCTATAGTAATCAAGACAATGTGGTATTGGCAAAAGAATAGACCAATAGATTAATGGAATAGAATAAAGAACCTAGATATAGATCCATACAGATATACTCCACTGATCTTTGACAAAGAAGCAAAGGCCATTTAATGGAGAAATACAGGCTTTTAAAGAAAGTGGTGCTGGAACAACTGGACATCCACATGCAAAAAAATACGCAGACCTTACTCCTTTCACAAAAATGAGCTCAAAATGTATCATAGATCTAAATGTATTAATAAAATGTAAAACTATAAAATTTCTAGGAGAAAATCTAAGTTACCTTTGGTTTGGTGCTGACTTTTTAACTACAGTGCCAGATGCATAATCCATGAAAAACCAAATTGACAAATTGGACATCATTAAAATTAAAAATTTCTACTCTGTGAAAACACTGTTAAGAGAGTGAAAACATGAGTCACAGACTGGAAGACAATCTTTGCAAAACATTTATTGGATAAAGGACTGGCATCCAAAAATACATAAAGAACTCTTAAAACTCAACAACAAGAAAACAAACAACACAATTAAAAAATGGGCAAAAGAGAACACACATCTCACCAAACAAGGTATGCAGATGGAAAATAAGCATATGAAAAGATGCTCAACATCATATGTCATTAGGAGATTGCAAATTACAACAATGAGATACTACCACACACTTACTAGAATGGTAAAATACAGAACACTGACAACATCAAATGTTGGCAAGGATGTGGAGCAACAGGAACTCTCATTCATTTCTGGTGGTATTTTTGTGTCTGTACCACAGCCACTTTGAAAGACAGTTTGGTAGTTGCTTACAAAATTAAAATACTCTCACCATAAAATCCAGCAATTATGCTCCTTGGTATTCACCCAAATCAGGTGAAAACTTATGTTTACAAAAAACCCTACACATGATTGTTTATAGCAGCTTTATTCATAATTGCTAAAATTTGGAAGCAACTAAGTTGTCCTTCAATAAGTAAACAAATAAACACACTGTGGTACATCCAGATAATGTAATGTTGTTTAGTGATTTTTTTAAAAAACGAGCTATCAAATCATGAAAAGACATAGAGAAACCATAAATGCATATTGATGAGTGAAAAAAGCCAACCCGCAAAGGTTACATACTGTACAATTTAAACTGCATGACATTCTAGAAAAGAAAACTGTGGACACTTCATTGGCTGCCAGAGGATTAGGGGAGGGAGGGAGGGAAGCACGGGTGGAGCACAGAGGATTTTAGGGCAGCGAAACCATCTGTACGGTACCCCAATGGTGGATACATTCATCAAAACCCAGAGAATGCACAACACCAAGAGTGAGCCCTGATGGAAACTATACACTTTTACTTAATGCATCAATATTAGTTCAACTGTGACAAATATATCACATTAAGGCAAGATGTTAAAAATAGGGAAGACTCGTGGGGGACGTATAAGGGGCTATACGAGAATTTTGTATTTTCCATTCAATTTTTCTATAAACCTATAACTGCTTTAAAAAGAGTCTATTTATTAAAAAAAGTAAATAGAACAAAAATGTTTATTTAAAAAAAGAAAGACAACAGCTAACCCCCCGACACCTCTCCCCTTCCTCTGCTGCCACAAGACAGACCCTCCCCCGCCCTGGAGGGAGCCCTCCCCAGGCCCCAGGAGGGTGAGTGACAGGAGGAGGATTTCCGTGGGCTCAGCTAATGGCCCCAGTGACGGTGCTTGGAGATCACACATCACCGTGACACACCTGGATCAAAGGCTGAACAGTGGTATTTTTGTATCTGACACTGGCTTGGGGCTGCGGGTACTTGGAGACACGAACGAGTGGCTGTCCTGGGGAGGGGAGGTCTTTGTGGACTTGGGGACAGAGATTCAGGGTGTCTAGTCAGAGAGGGGCTGGGGCTCTAAGATGGAGGTTTCTTCTTTCTAAAATAAAGAAATAAAAAGTAAATCTCTGCCCAACACAGCCGCTCTGGGTCCGCTCTGGCATTTCCCCTTTAAATGCCCCAGGATGGGATAAAAGCCTTCACAGCCACTTTTACTGCAATCCAAGAAGAGATCCAGGCCCTACGCCCCACTGTCCATTTTCAAACTGCCTTTTCCTCCTCTCCCTTGTCTCTGACTTACAGCCAACCTACTTATCTCCTACCTGAACAGTCTTTTTCTTAACCTAAGCAAGCCCCACATCTTGTCCATTGGTGACTTGATTTGCAGCTGTCCACCTGGACCTGGCCTGCAGTCGGGAGCCCCATGGTACTCAGGACCTGGCACCACGCCCCCAGATCCTCCGCTCCCGGACCACAGGGACTCACCCGGTTCAGTTCTCGAGCTCTCCCCCATCCAGGGACTTCGGGGAGTAACACAGCTCCGGGCAGAGCTCAGCACACAGGGGCTTGACACTGGGGTGACACGACAGAGATTTCCACAAGCCCTCAGGTTATTGTGCCGGTGGGAGGTTGGGTCGGGAAATCCTGTCACTTTCTCCAACATCATTAGGTCTGCATAGAGGCTGGGCCACAGAGACTGACATTTTGGAGAATGAATATATGAGATTTTTTTAAAGTCCCTTTGCATAAAAATTTTAGAGACCAAGTGAAGTTATCCAATATTTGAGATGGTTTGGTGCATACAAGAGGGTGGGGCAATTGACCCCCAACACATGGCCCTTTACCACCCTGCTACCAGCACCTCCCACGATGAGTCACAGTCAATTCGAACTAATGAGGCCCCAGAGAACATCTCGCTTCACCTTCCTCTTCCACAGATGAAGAAACTACAGCTCAGAGAATTGAGGAGTCCGTCCTCATGGTCAGGCAGGGCAAGTGAAAACACCAGAGCTAGAACCTGGGTTTTCTGACTGTCACTCGGTACTTCTCCACGTGCCCTGCCTCCAAAGCACCATGGACTCTGGGGAAGGGAGGGCAGGGTTCAGCCCCGGGAGGGCAAGGCTGCAGGGCAGGATGTGACGCGGATGCAGCTCCCAGCTCTGGCTGTGTGACTTCATGAAGAGAGATGTGATGTGCTGATGGCCTCTATCGGCATAGAAGTAACCAAGTGGGAATACAGGGCAGGAACAGTGGCTTTAGGACACACACTCTGGCCAGAGAACTTTGGGATTTACTGCCCTGAAAAGTAGTTGATCTAGTCAAGGCCGTGAGCAAGGTTAAATATGTATTACCCAGTACGTGGGGCAGGGATGGGCCAGCTCTTTTTGTATAATTTGCAAGGGATGCTCCACAAACTCAAGATGCAAACACAGATAAAACGAATTCATTTTTCCAACCA
>RJWJ010037270.1:0-15593 GCA_004363605.1 Indri indri | reverse complement strand
TTTTTTTTTTTTTGAGACAGAGTCTCACTCTGTTGCCCGGAGTAGAGTGCCGTGGCGTCAGCCTAGCTCACAGCAACCTCAAGCAATCCTACTGCCTCAGCCTCCTGAGTAGCTGGGACTACAGACATGTGCCACCATGTCCAGCTAATTTTTTCTATATAGATTTTTAGTTGTCCAAATAATTTCTATTTTTAGTAGAGATGGGGTCTCACTCTTGCTCAGGCTGGTCTCAAACCCCTGACCTTGAACGATCCACCCGCCTTGGCCTCCCAGAGTGCTGGGATTACAGGCGTGAGCCGCCGCGCCCGGCCAATAGGGAGAATATTTTAATCAGAGTAAGGTCCCTGTGTTGAGGCCCTGAGGCCCAGGGGAAAGATATTTTTCCTTGAAAGGGCTGAAAGAAAGCGAGTGTAGTTTAAACGTGATTAGAGGGAAGAGAGAAGCCTTAAGGGGAAAGAACCCTGCAGTGGGGCTATAGAGGTAGGCAGGGACCTGATCATTATGCATTTATGGACTTTATCTTAAGATTTATATTTTCTGATATCAAATTAGGAAAGGTTCATATCTTTGACTAAGTTGTTTTTTAAACAGCTTTATAGGGGTATAATTGTTTACTACAAGGTCTTTAAGCGAAGAAAACAGCACCAATGGATGGAAAGAAATCTAACTCCCTATATTTAGCTCTGTTTAAAAAAAGGCTTAATCTCAGCACTGTGGGAGGCAGACGTGGGAGGATCACTTCAGGCCAGGAGCTCAAGACCAGCCTGGGCAATAGTGAGACACTGGTCTCTAAAAATTAACCAGGCATCTCACACACCTGTAGTCCCAGCCACTTGGGAGGCTGAGGCAGGAGGATTGCTTGAGCCAGGAGTTGGAGGCTGCACTGAGCTATGATGATGCCACTGCACTCTAGCCCGGGCAACAGAGTGAGACCCTGTCTCAAAAAAGTAAAAAAAAAAATAATGGCTGATGTGCAAATGGATCAATATTACATGAAGTAAAAGCAACTTTAGACAACTACGTTTTCATTGATATGTGACATCAGTTTGTATTATACGGTGCTAACTTAGGTCCTATTCTACCCCTATCTTTCCCCCTCCAATCTTTGAGAAACTCCTATATAGAAATTCTGTCTACTGCAGAGGGGTTTTGTGATACTATTTGTACTTTAGAAAGATTCCTGGAACTGCTGAGTGGAGAATGGATTGTAGGATGTAAGAGCTCATGTGGAGAGCTCAGAAGAAGGCTTTTGAAAATGCAACAGGAGAGATAATGGCAGCTCAGGACTCAGGACCTGGGCAGTAAAGATGGAGAACACAGCTCCAAGAAATATTCAGGAGATTGACTCTATTCTTGGTGATGATCGAGCCTGGGTATTGAGGGAGAGATGGGAGTCCAAAACAGTGCTAGGGGTTCTGGTTGGGGCAAGAGGATGGGTGGCAGCATTACCAATGAGAGGCGGGATGTAGAAGGAAGAGCAAATTTAGGGATGACATGGTTTAAATTTTGTTAAGTCCACCTGGTGGAAATGGCAAGTTAGTAAAGGTCTGCAACTAGGAGATAGAAACAAATCTAGAGGTCACTGACTGATAGCTGCTAACTGAAGCTACAGAAGATGAAACAGTACAAGAATATTGTGACACAAGAAGAATGCGTAGGGTTGAATGTGGAAGCACATCAATATGTACAGACTACATATTGGCAGAGAAGCCCACAACAGCATTGAGGAGGAACAGCATAAAGATATAAAGCAAGTTATTGTGTCTTAGTTGCCTAGAGGTTTTCAATTTTGGTGTCACTGATAATGTCACATATTGCCAGAGGACAAACTAAAAAAAGTGTTTACTGGATTTAGTGACATAGAGGTCACTGGTGACTCTAGTGAAGGCCACAGTGAGGGCAGAAGCCTTAGTAGGTTTGAAGAGCAAACAGGCGATAAGGAAATGGAAAAAATGGAACAATACCTGAGAAGTCTGACTACGAAGCAGACATAGATAGGACTGTAGTTGGAGAGAAATGAGGGCCATATTTTTTTTTTTTCTGAGACAAGGTCTTTTTCACCCCAGTTGGAGTGCAGTGGTGTGATCGTAGGTCACCTGCTGCCTCGAATCCTGGGCTCAAGCAACCCGTCTGCCTCAGCCTTCCAAGCAGCTAGGACTGCAGGCACATGCCACTGCACCCAGCTAATTTTTTAAAAAATTTTTTGTAAAGACAGGGTTTTGCTATTTTGCCCAGGCTGGTCTCAAACTCCTCCTGGCCTCAAGTGATTCTCCCACCTCAGCCTCCCAAAGCGCTGGGATTACAGTTGTGAGCCACCATGCCCGGCCACCAGATTTCTTTTGATGAGAGGAATGCATTTTCTATAGCTCATGCAAAGAGCCAATGGAGAAAAATAAAAATTGCAGGCCAAGTAACAATAGAGTTCATGAGAGACAGGATTCCAGCACATGTTGAACAACTGGCCTCTAACAGGAGGGATTCTTACTGTACAGGAAGAAGAGGGATGAAGTCAACGCAGATGCATCTGTGTATATTTGTCTTGTGGTTCCCCCCCATCCACCTACCCATGAAGCAATCAGGGGATAACGTTGGAGTGAAGAGGGTTTAGAAACAGATAAAAGATAAAGAGAGAAACACAGTAAGACTGTTGGCAGCATGGATAGCCTAACTGAAAGTTGTGACCATGAATTTATAGTGGTACAAACATAGCAGAAATATGACCTCCAGCTGCAAGGATGCAGAAGCAGTGTTGGGCTCATTCAGGTTTGGTGTCTTGCCAGGCTGACACAATGGGGCAGCAGCATAGATGAGCTTATTTATGCCTGCTAACATCTAGTCAACCAAAGACCACCAGGCTCAAGCCTGTCTTCTGACAAAATCATTTATTGACTTGCAAACAAGGGAACCAGAAGAACTGAAGATGGTACATTCCACAAGGGGGTGAAGGGTGCCATCTTTGGTAAGGTTTGGGTTCCCGCTGGATTCTGAGCAAACTCTAAGGGAAAGGAAGACCCATTTCTGGGTTGGATGCTGTTTCTGCAGCAAGATTAGAAGTGGGAATTAACTAGGGATTTGGTGCTGTCATGAGATGAGGGTGGTTTAGCAACGATATCCCCCGTTGTACCTTGGAAGAAACATTTCCTGTTAACTTTGCAGCTGCCTTCAACCTAACTGTAGAGCTGCCTTATTTTCAGTTCGAGCTGACTTTCGGTACTGGACAGTTTTTTACTTTCATACCAAACATCCTCCTCTCACTAAATGTGACTGATCTTTTTTCTAAACACGTACAACTTAATCCATACTCATCTGTCTTCCCTATAGATAAGATTTAATGAAATACCTAATTGTAGAATTACCTGTGCTGAAACCCAAATCCTATCATAGTTTTCTAACACCGTCTTACTGATACACCTCACAGTTCCAAGGTGTATGTTCTCTCTCACTGCAACAATAAATCCAGTATGTTCAGGTACAGGTATGTTTCTGGTGCCTTTGGCTGGAGGGCACTAATAACTTAATAGTCTGAATTGATGACATGACTGCCAGGTTATGACCCATGTTTATGTTTTGTTGCCAGAGCACAAGACTATGACATTTACTGGCAACTGTGTCCTTACTCATTGAAGACCTGTACTAATAATCTGTACTAAAGACTTATTGACACACTCCTGCTGAAGACGCGGTAATCGTAAAGGCCAATGACTGTGGCACAGGGCCAACTCTTCCTTTCATTATGTACCAGTGCAGTCTTAAAACATGTCCACATACTCCTTGAGGGCCTCCTATCTGATATGGCTTTAGTGACTTGCTTAGTACCAAGAGAATGTAGTGCAAGTAATGCTGCATGACTTCATAAGCAGCTTCGTTCTGGGTCTTTTTCAACTCCCCTTCTAAGAATCCAGTGGACATGCTGTGAGACATCCCAGCCCATGCCATGAGAAGACAAGTGTAGACGGTCTGGTCAACAATTCGGATCTAGTCTTGGCTTCAAGTCACCCGAGTCTAGTCACCAGCCATTTGAGAAGACAACACCAGATGATTACAGCCCCCTGCTGTTCAAACCACACCACCAAGTCCTTAGTTTTCCTAGCCTAGGCCTCAGACGTTATGGAATAGAGAAAAGCCATCCCCATTGTGCCCTGAACCACAGAACCTATGAGCATAATAAAATGGTTATTTTATAATGTTATGTATGGGTGGTTTAAGCAGCAGTAATAACTGAAATATCAATCCTGTTGGTAGCCACTGAGCAGCAGTTGGTGACAATAAGCTAGTGGACAAATGGTTGGTTATTCACAGAGCAACTGTTAGAAGTTTAAAATATATGTAGTTAGTATGCCTTGGTCCCAGGTCTACTGTTACTGCCCGCTTTCCTACACCTCCTTCCACTCCAACATTTATAGTAAGCTCTATCTTTAGAGAACTGCAGGTTATAATAATACCCACGAGGTTACAGGAGACATTTTGAAAAAGAGAATTCTGACTATTATAACTTCCAAAAACACCAATTACATATATACGCTATACACTCCCCTTTATAATATGACATCTTCGAGTTTTAATGTTTTATATTTGCTAGTTTTTCCTGGGTAGACTTGTTATTGAATTCTTATTCAGACATTGAATAAAATATCTTCTATCTTAATATGGTTTCTCTGATTTCAAACCTTTATGTCATATAAACAAATTCAATAGTGAATGCTTTAAAATATCAGAATGCCACTTCAAACTTAGAGGAAACAGAACTATTTAAGTTTTATTTTCAAAGTCTAATTTTAATTCAGACTGAACAAACAAGCTGAAAAGTGAGAAACCTAATTGTATTAGCAGACACAGATGTACCAAATGTAAAACAGTGGGTTATTAACAGAACTATTTACATGCATATTTACAAGCAATACTTTTGTACATAAGTTTTATTTTTTAGTTAGTTGGAAAAAGATTTGACATTAGGTAAAAATATTAAATAGGGCTGAGGTGGTATCACATAATAAAAGTATTAGAAAAGTGGTCTTCAAGGTGTATCAATTATAAAGCAGATGAAAACTTGAATGACAAATATCTAGTAAAATTTTCTAGTAAAAAAGTCAATGCAACCCATGCTACAAAATAAAAATGAGAAAGCCATATAAATAAAGTAGATAATGTTCTATGCCTTAGGATAATGAAATTAGTCAGGTAAAAAAAACAATTCTAGAATTGGAATAAATTCTCAGTGAAGAGTCTTGGTTGTTTAGCTGGGAGTTCTCTAAGTCTTTTTTTAATGACATTTTAAAAGCCCTTGGTATCAAATAGCATCTGCATATGTAAATCAGTTGTTAATGATATATTCAAAGACTTTAGTGCTAGACTTTCATGATTCTGATTCATATTTGAAATTTAATTTATTGAGACATTAAATATCAAACTAAAATGAAGGCTATAATACTCTTACCTTAAAGAGATGCTACATTTTTGCAGTAATATGTATTTCCAGACTAAGACTTTACCCCTTCAAAAGCAGAATTTAAAGGATAAGCATCTAACCAGCTAGCAAAATTCAACATTTCATTTATTTCAAAATCGATTTTATTGCAGCCAAAACAGTAGAATTAACTGTACATAATAAACTATTATATATATATACACATTAAGTTATAGGGAATAAAGTTTATTTTGGCAGATAGTGTTAAAACAAAATTAAAGTTGCATACATTAGTAACATAACTCAACATCCTTAATTTGGTATAAGTGTGACACATTTTCTTGCTTTCCTGTGTTCCGCTAAATCACTGTACCTAAACTGCTTTATAAAACTGATATGCTGAAATTTAACTTTACTGTTTTCGCTTACGCTCTGATTCCAAACAAAACTTTTCATAAGCTTCTTCTATCTCTGGGTCCATCTCATCATCAATATCATCCAAGTATCTGTAAAAGAAACAAAAATGATTCATATGTTTGTATTGTTTTTAATTTCAAAATATTAAGGGGGTACAAATGTTTTTGGTTACATGAATTGCTTTTGTATACTTGAGTCACAGCTATAAGCATGCCCATCACCCAAATAGCGTTCACTGTACCCATTATGGAGGTTTTTGCTTCTCCCCTCCTCCCCAATGTGTTTTTCAATTCAGAAGTTGTCTGAGATGCTAAGCCAGGAAAAAATGTAACATAACTTTCCTAGATTGAGTTATGACAGAACTCAAGCCTAACTTTAGATTACATAAATGGCAGTCTTCAGATAACCAAATACTTAATTTGATGACTGAAATTTTATACTGAGTCCATGGTGTCTAAAGATTCTGCTATACTTTTAGGTATGTTAAATTCTGTGACCTAGAAGTTAAATCAAAGGTTCGACATACAAACTTGGGGGCTCAAGATTGATATTAATAAATTTACCTTATCAACAAATAATTATACTGTAACTAGAACATAACTTTAAATATGCCTTTAGTGATGCGTTAATGCTTTATGTCTATTTAAGTGTTACTCCTGCTAGGTTATTACCACAGTAACAGTTTAGTCACATTCCCACTTATCTGGAAGTAGACATTCATAGGAAGTTGTTTTTTTTTTTTTCAGACAGTCTCGCTCTGTTGTGGGAACTAGAGTGCCATGGTATCAGCCTAGCTCACAGCAACCTTAAACTCCTGGGCTCAAGTGATCCTCCTGCTTTAGCCTCCTGGGTAGCTGGGACTACAGGCATGTGCCACCATGCCCGGCTAATTTTTTTTCTATTTTTAGTTGTCCAGCTAATTTCTTTCTATTTTTAATAGAGTCAGGGACTCGCTCTTGCTGAGGCTGGTCTCAAACTTGTGACCTCAAGTGATCTTCCCACCTCGGCCTCCCAGAGTGCTAGGATTACAGGTGTGAGCCACCTCGCCTGGCCGGAAGTACTTTTGATTTTTTTTTTCAAATTTATTCCCCCCCTCCCAAATTTTTTTTGAGACAGAGTCTCACTCTGTTGCCCAGGCTAGAGTGCCGTGGGGTCAGCTTAGCTCACAGCAACCTCAAACTCCTGGGCTCAAGCGATCCTCCTGCCTCAGCCTCCCGAGCTGCTGGGACTACAGGCATGCGCCACCACACCCGGCTAATTTTTTTCTATATATTTTTAGTTGTCCAGCTACTTTCTTTCTATTTTTTAGTAGAGATGGGGTCTCGCTCTTGCTCACGCTAATCTGGAACTCCTGAGCTCAAATGATCCACCCACTTTGGCCTCCCGGAGTGCTAGGATTACAGGCGTGAGCCACTGTGCCCGGCCCGGAAGTACTTTTAGACATCATCTATTCCAGATTTTTTCCAACTACGGGATAGTTTAAAAAGGTATAAAGCAAGGCTTACCATAGTTATACATGGGGAAAAAATTTAAAGTGTTAATTCATGATTTAATATATATTCTTATTGAATTCCTATAGTCATCTTAAAATATAGGAATTATCTTCATTTTAGAAATGGAAGAAGATTCTAGGAGGTTAAATAACACAAACTTTGGATAAGTGTGTGGCAGGGCCAGATCACTGGCCCTGTTCAACTCCAGAGTTTGTTCAACTCCAGATCTTTTCCCTTTTTTATACTTTTCCCTCTACAATATGATGCTATCAACAGGGTTCCCCTCGCCTGCAATGACTCCTTCTACTGACAAGTGTGACAAAACTATCTTACTAATCCTACCAATTACTGATGTGTCTTTTTCTGTTTCTTCCCCATTTCCAGCACAAGGTGATGTGTTCAAACAACCATGAGCTCATTACAGCAAGAGAATATGCTGCTTACTGAACAAAATCTTAAGAGGATAACCTGAAGTTCAATGCCAAGAACAACTTTAACTTCCATGGCGATACCCAAGCAAGACTGAACCTTCCTACTTCTGCCTGAGTCCTTATATCCCTGTACTTTCTATTAAATTAGTATATATAAGTATGGAAACATTGTATTTCTAGATCTTAAACTGACCCATAATTAAAATGTCACTAGAATAAAGATGGTTCACTTTTTAAAACCTGTAACACACAAGATGGATGTTAAAAAAGGAAGTCACAGGTGTAATTTATTCTCCTCCCTACCTCCCACCCAATTAGGAAGAAAAGAACCTAAGGACTTTGTCCAAATACATGCAAGTTGTTAATACATCTGGGACTAAACCTCTCAAGTTACTGTTCCTTCTATCAAAAAAGGGAAGTACAATCTGATAGTGACTAATACATTAAGAGTGTCTTTACTTATAGTTCAAGAAACAGATACATGAACAGGATTATAACTTACATCTATCAGGCCAAATATTTTTACATAGTAATCTGTTTTCTTTACTCTTTAATTTATCCTTTAACAGCTAAGATTTGAACCTTTTACTATGTGCCAGAAGGCTACCAAGTACTTTTTATGTATTCTCATTCAGATCTCAAAAAAAAGACCTGAGGGGTATGACTATTCCTATTTTATAGAAACAAGCACAGAAGTTGCCTAGGATCTTAAAGCATTAGAGTTTCTTAAAGTCTAGTTATAATAGAATATTTTTTAAAAATTAACTTAAAAAATAAGCATGTTTAAAGTTATGTTTTAATATAGTTATTTTCTTTGACTATAGATTTTCAGAACCAGTCTTAGTTTAATATAATTTTCAGAAAATTTTTAGTATATAAGCATACTATATAATATACCATGATACCATCAAATCGAAATGCCATTCTTTCATGAGCTACTTTTTTCTAGTCTGATCTCTATTTACAAATGAGACACAGAAAGTTAGTAACTAAGGAAAACTTACGGATCACCAGCCCCTGATAAATCTGTTCCATTTTCTTCATAATCTGGAAAAAAGTCCTCTCTTTCAAGTAATTCTTGATATTTCTCTTGGTAATCTATGAGACAACATAGGAGAAAAATGAAACGCTAAAAAAACCCATAGGAAGTGACCAGTTACTCCTAAAATCTATTACGACTTTTCACTTAAGCAGATTCAATGTTTAAATAGCAGCAACTCCCAATTATGTAAAGAAACAGCTTTTATAAGACTTATACTCGAACTGGCTTGCTTTTGCTCCCCTACCTGCTTATAATTCTTTTTTTTTTGAGACAGAGTCTGGCTCTGCTGCTCTGGATAGAGTGCCGTGGCGTCAGCCTAGCTCACAGCAACCTCAAACTCCTGGGCTCAAGCGATCCTCCTGCCTCAGCCTCCCAAGTAGCTGGGACTACAGGCATGTGCCACCATGCCCGGCTAATTTTTTCTATATATATTTTTTCAGTTGTCCAGATAATTTCTTTCTATTTTTAGTAGAGACGGGGTCTCGCTCTTGCTCAGGCTAGTCTCGAACTCCTGACCTTGAGCAATCCACCCGCCTCGGCCTCCCACAGTGCTAGTATTACAGGCATGAGCCACCACGCCTGGCCATAATTCTTAAAATTATATATAATACTCTAAATATAAGTTGGAATTCAAAGCCACAAATATACCAGAGTACATTCCACAGGCAATGTGTTCTGTTTACATTCTCTACTGCTGCTCTCTGTCAGACAAAATACTGGTGATATGACTATTGGGCAAGAACACTCCTTCCGTAAAGAAGGATTTTAATCTAACACTCCCAGTTTCCAGCTCCTCCATAAGGAAGTAAAAGTAAGGTATCTGGCTAACAGGTAACAGCAATTAGTCCCTGTTTTTCAGATAAGGTTAACGTATGAAAGGTTCTGAGCATAGGGGATTTCCTTTTCTTTCCTTCCCTTAGAGACTAGGAAGGCAACTACCTGGTATGTTTCAACTTCACCAACTTTCCCTTTGTTGGGTCTTCCAAGGTAATACAGGTGATATAACTCTCCACCTGCCAACTGTCTTAGAGTTATTGAATACCTTTTAAGATTAGTATGAATCTAAATAGTAAGACTATTAATAAAATCAGTTACCTTAAAATTAGTTTCTTATGAACAGAAGATAACTCATATTTTAAAAGAATATTATAATTACATTAGACTGGGTAAAGACCATGTTTTCCCAAGTCTGTGAGTCTCTATCAAATTAACTCCAGCTTCAAGGGTTGGTGATATTTCAATATCCAATTGTGACAATTTAGAGACAATTTTAACCATAAAATCTTCCTGCTACAAATGCCTTGAGGTACTAGTTAAGACATTCTTTTAAATGTATGGATGAATTCACAAAAAAGAAAATTCAACTCATCAGATGACAAAAAAGGAACTGAAAACCATAGATAAAGTCCTATAGCTGTTGCAGCTGAGAAGGCTGATTGATGGTGTTGGTCTCTGTAACTAAGGGGCTTAGATTTAAAACCCACAGATCAGAAAGCAAGGTCTTAGGCCCATGTGAAACATAAAGATGGAATCCATGCTCCATGCCCGCATTACCCTGCACAAACCTAGGACCTTCAAAGGGCTGGTATATTAAGCCAAAGGTGAAACAGGAAAAAACAAAAAAATACCTCAGTGGTGTTTTTATCTAAGAGAGATAGGAAGGAAGCTTGGTTGCCTCTGCCTGGGTTTAGAGTGCAGACAGAGCACTCTGGAGAAACTGGTCCCCCAGAGAATTTTTAACAATGGCCCTATACCTCAAATTTCTACTACCTACATAAAGAACCCCTATGATATGAAAATAAAAACTTGTTCCAAGTCAGTGATACCCACTGTGGCTCATGGCAGAAGCAAATGTAACACCATTTTGGATGGAAGTTCCCACAATCCAAGCCACAAAGCATTTTCATGAAGGAAAAAAAAGACAGTTTAAGCATGAAAGCATTCATACAGGAATATATGTAACTTCAAATGGTTTAGAAAAATGAGCGTAAAGAGCACAAATGACAAAGCAAATAACTTAAAAAGCACACCTGGGTAAAAGGCAAAAGGATATTCTTTGTATGATTTTTACTTTTGCAACTTTTCTGTAAGTTTGAAATCATTTCCAAGTAAAAGTTTAGGAGAATTAAGGGAATAATTTTCTATATGTGATAATCAGAAATAACAGTAGGATTAGAATTAAAAGGGATAATAAAACAAAACAAAAATAAGTATGTTTAGAATGATGAGAAAAGAATTGAACTTTGAGAAAAGGTCAAGATAATTGGAACAAAATGCAGAATAATTCAGTTTGGTTTTTCTGTAGATCTGTAAGATTTTTTTTTTTTTTTTGAGACAGAGTTTCACTTTCTTGCCTGGGGCGAGTGCCGTGGTGTCAGCCTAGCTCACAGCAACCTCAAACTCCCGGGCTCGAGCAATCCTACCGTCTCAGCCTCCCGA
Source organism: Indri indri (assembly GCA_004363605.1). NCBI lineage: Eukaryota > Metazoa > Chordata > Mammalia > Primates > Indriidae > Indri > Indri indri. The sequence goes on along the minus strand of RJWJ010037270.1, from coordinate 4,367 downwards.
GTAGCTGGGACTACAGGCATGCGCCACCATGCCCGGCTAATTTTTTCTATATATATTTTTAGCTGTCCAATTAATTTCTTTCTATTTTTGGTAAAGACGGGGTCTCGCTCTTGCTCAGGCTGGTCTCGAACTCCTGAGCTCAGGACGATCCGCCCACCTCGGCCTCCCTGAGTGCTAGGATTACAGGCGTGAGCCACCGCGCCCGGCCCTGTAAGATTTTAATGACTCTGAAATACAGCAGATTAAAACACAACCCACAAAGAAAAAGTATGAAATTGGGATCTTTTGGCTGTCTATATTACTTTTTTTCCTTGAAAGGAAACTGAAAAAACAAGAGTGAATTTCTATAAACAAGGGAGTCATTAGAAATAGATAGGCTAAACAGATTAGATAAAGATGAAAAACAAAGAATCAAAGTAAATCAAGGTAAGTTTGAGTAAGAAAGAAGATTTGTCTTACCAGATATAGCAAGATTTATAGTAAAGGTAATAATAATTAAGAGTGGTATAGGTATAGAGAGACAGACAAAAGATCCACATGAATAAACACAGGAGTAAGACAAGTTTATGGAGGAGTTATGTGATACACAATAGAGGGGGCTTATTATAACTAAGAGGAAGGATGGCCTAATACCTGTTGGTGAGACAACAGACTATGGAAAAGATGTCTCATTCCTACTATATCCCATATATAAAAGTCAGGTAGATTAAAGACCTAAATATGAAAAGCAAAGATTTTCAGAATAAAATGTAATCTGATAGTGGTAAGAAAACTTTCTTGAAAATAAATTTGTTTACATTAAAACCCCAAGGTTCTATGTAATATTTTAAACTAAAAGGAAAGATAGCCACATACTGGGAAAAGTTAACTGAAACCATCAGCTGACTAAGGATCACTTTTTTCTAAACTACATAAGGAATTACAAATCAATTAGACAGACAAATGATCCAACAGATATGTGGACAAGTAGTACAAACAGGCAATTCTCAAAGGAAGAAATCAGAAAGTTGACAGGAAAAGAAATTCATTATCACTAGTAGTCAGGGAAATAAAATGACAGCAAGGGAATTGAATACAATCAGACTGACACAGTAAGTCTAATAAGAATTATTGCTCGTGATGAGGAGCTGGAACCCTCATATGCTGCTGGTGGGAATATTAAGTGGCATAATCATATTGGAAAACAATTTAGCAACATTTAGTGACACTGAAGATGCTCATGGCCTATAACGTTAAATTCTACTTTCTCACCCTAAAGAAACTTCTTTGTGCTAGAGGCACAGGATAAACAATGCCTACAATCCAGAGGAAACAAATGGAAAAAATCCAACCACAAGCTAGCTGTAGTTTGTACCAAATGGGAAAAATTTCTTCCTCACCCTACAGTCCCATTTATCACAAAGGGATCTTTCTATAAATGACCCTCTTCTTGATGGGGAAGTGTGCAGAGATTTAAGTTTTAAATTAACTCTGACCCGCCATATAGTAACGAAATCTGTAATTCTTGGTATTGACAAGCATTAATCCATGTTAATATCTGTTGCTGACTATATAGAACTAGAAGCACCTTTCCTCTCCATTCTAAAATTACTTGAAAATTTAAGAGTATAAAAACCTAACAGAAAATATAAAATAAAAATGGCTTAATTAATTGAGGAATTCTTCCAATTCTCTGCTATTAAAGTGACAAGACATTATATATGGAGTTAAGACTCATTTGAAATGGTTCAAGTGGTCACTATGAAAAATATCCTGTATAAGACAAACCTTCTTTACCTGAGTATTTTAGAATGATGTGAACATGTCAAAAGTAACAATTTTGTCCCAATGAGGATGTGGTTTTCTGGGATTTACTACTTTAACAAAAAAATGGGGGTGGGAAAAAAATTACTGTGAGACAACATACCTGGATCAGCTGCAGTGAAAGGAACACCATCAGATGTATAAAATGTTGGTTCATTCTAGGATGAATTAAAGTGATAAAAATATATAATCATTTTAGAATTGATTTTTTTAAAGTATATTAATTAATGCAGCATGGCTGATGTCACTCGTCTGCACCTGATAACGTAAGAAAAAGCAAAAAAAAGCTAACTTCCTAGCTGCCGTTTTTACTTCACTGGGAAAGTCTATGGTTTTCAGATTTCCATTCTATTATCTCAAGCTGTTGTGGTACTAACTGTGCTGTCTATTGTCTGTCACCTTCATGGTAAACTGTTCTGTTGTGCATTATGATTTAGTGTCAGCCCATTTTAGCTGTGGTTTCCCCCTAGCCACTTCAAGAATTCTAATTTCTTTTTTTTTTGAGACAGAGTCTCACTTTCTCACCTGGGGCGAGTGCCGTGGCGTCAGCCTAGCTCACAGCAATCTCAAACTCCTGGGCTCAAGCAATCCTACTGTCTCAGCCTCCCGAGTAGCTGGGGACTACAGGCATGTGCCACCATGCCCGGCTAATTTTTTTCTCTATATATTTTTAGCTGTCCAATTAATTTTCTTTCTATTTTTGGTAGAGACGGGGTCTCGCTCTTGCTCAGGCTGGTCTCGAACACCTGAGCTCAGAATGATCCGCCCGCCTCGGCCTCCCAGAGTGCTAGGATTACAGGCGTGAGCCACCGCGCCCGGCCTAAGAATTCTCATTTCTTGAAGAATTTCTAAGACTAGGGTTGGAGGAGCATTTCTGCATAGTTGCTTTATGTCTGGTCATGTCAGGAGCTTCAGGGAATCACCGGCCTGGTAACCATTTTTTATTTTCTTATTTTACTTTATTACAACATGCAAAGTCAGTCTGAGATGCAGGTCCTTAGCAATGAATTTTCTGGAAAAACTGCTTCCTGGCATCCCTGTGCTCACTCAAGTCCAATCCTTATCAATTTCTCCTTGGATGAATCTTTCTCCAGTCCACCCTAGCACTGAAGAATTCCAGGTCTCTTCTCTTAATTTACCTGGTCTGCTCGATGTCATGCCAACCTAAGCCAGTGAAGAGAGATATTAGGCATTGAACTCTGAAAATAACTTTGTATAACTCATCTAACTTGCAAAGTTGAATTCAAACAATAAGCAAAACACTGGCATACCATAAAGTAGTTAGGATCATTTTCAGGTGTTGCTTCTCTGTATGTTGATGTTGCATGAACTCTACCCCAGTTACTGGACCGGAGTTCTACCAGCTTCAGGAGCATCTGTTTTACGTCTCTGCAGACAAAAAATAAAAAATGAGTTAAAGTATATCCACTGTAAGTGTCAGACTCTGAAACACCCCAGATTCTTAAAACTTTATGTCCTAAATTTAACATGTACATCTAGTGCTTTGATTTTCTGACATTTCCTAAATGACATAAATTCACTTAAAAAAAAGTCTTGAAATTTGTTTCACATAACTATATGGTCCTTAAAGGCAGTAGCTACCTTTCAAACATTTTTGTGTGTCCTACTATACTTAACAGTAGTACTTTACCCGAGTATTTGTTTAATAAGTCTGAATCATTTTATTTTTCATTGGACTTATATCTTAACACAAAAACATCTTAACTTTTTTAATTTCTAAATGTAACTGAACAAAAATGGCTAGTGAGCAGAAACTATAGGTAAATTATTCCTTTAAAGAAAGTATTTCTGGGCCGGGCGTGGTGGCTCACGCCTGTAATCCTAGCACTCTGGGAGGCTGAGGCAGGAGGATTGTTTGATCTCAGGAGTTCGAGACCAGCCTGAGCAAGAGTGAGACCCCGTCTCTACTAAAAAAATAGAAAGAAATTGGCTGGACAACTAAAAATATATAGAAAAAATTAGCCGGGCATGATGGCGCATGCCTGTAGTCCCAGCTGCTTAGGAGGCTGAGACAGTAGGATCGCTTGAGCCTAGGAGTTTGAGGTTGCTGTGAGCTAGGCTGACGCCACGGCACTCTAGCCCAGGCAACAGAGTGAGACTCTGTCTCCAAAAAAAAAAAAAATATATACATATATATATACACACACACACACACACACATATATATCTGTAGATCTGTAAGATTTCAATTACCCTGATGAATTATAGCAGATTATGAAGACAACCTCTAAAGAAAACCAAGAAATTGAGATCTACTGGCTATCTACATGACTTCTTTTCCTACCTGCTGCAGTTTGCATCTAGGACAACATTTTCAATTCTCTGAATAATTTCTTGCATATCAGTCTTTCCTTTTTCTTTCCAGGCATCTTCCAAAACTGACCCTGTCAACTAAAAAAGCATATGTTGGTAAAATAAGGAATTGATAGAATACAGAAATTCTAAAAAGATAGATTAGTAGAAGTTCAAGAATTCGCTGAGGGCCGGGTGCGGTGGCTCACGCCTGTAATCCTAGCACTCTGGGAGGCCGAGGCGGGCGGATC
>RJWJ010037269.1:0-15638 GCA_004363605.1 Indri indri | reverse complement strand
AAGATAGACTAATGGCCAACAAACATGAAAAAATGTTCAATGTCTCTAATCAGTAAGGAAATGCAAATCAAAACCACAATGAGATACTGCCTAATTCCAGTGAGAATGGCTTTTATTAAAAAAAATCTCAAAACAACAAATGCTGGTGTGGATGCAGAGAGATAGGAACACTCATCCACTGTTGGTGGGACTGCAAACTTGTACAACCTCTATGGAAAACAGTACGGAGATACCTCAAAGAACTAAAAGAGACCTATCATTTGATCCAGCAATCCCACTACTAGGTATTTACCCAAAGGGAAAAAAGGACATTTTATAAAAAAAAAAAAAAAGAAAAAAAAAAAACCCACCTGCATTCAAATGTTTATAGCAGCACAATTCACAATTGCAAAGATGTGGAAACAACCCAAGTGCCCATCAATACATGAGTGGATTAATAAAATGTGGTGTATATATATACCATGGAGTTCTACTCAGCCATAAAAAATGGTGAACTAATTCCTCTTGTATTAACCAGGATGGAGCCGGAGACCATTCTTCTAAGTGAAGGGGGAGGAGATGAGTACATTCACACAGCCAGGAGTGGCAGATCCAGACCAAAGGGGTCTGTCTACAGCCAGGGCCATCCTCACCGTCAGAATGGAAAAACAAACACCACATGTACTCACCATTACATTGGAACTAATCGATCAACACTAATGTGCACATACGGAAATAAAACTCATCGGAAATCAAATAGGTGGTGGGGAGGAGATGAGTGAATTCACACCTCACGGGTACAGTGCACATTATGTGGGTGATGGGCACACTTATAACTTTGACCCAATTTATGTAGCCCAAACGTTTATACCCCCGTAATACTCTGAGATAAAAAAGAAAAAAAGAAAAACCTGGGTGAGGGTGAATTCAAGGTGGAGATGGGAGAGATTATTTCTCCTCTGGCCTGGGGAAGGGAGGGGCACACCTAGAGGGAGGATGTGAGCTGGCTTCATGCTGGACGCCTACCAAGGTTAACTGGGCTCGGCGCCGCCTTTCCTTCCCAGTGATGCAATCTGGAACTGGGCTGACAACATCCACTTCACGGCACAGGTAGGGCGCTTCCTGCCTGCAGCTACAGGCGAAGGGCTTTGCGTGGCCTGTTTCCTTGAGCTGCAGAGAAATCGAGAAGCCACCGTCTTGTAGGCACTCAGGCTGGAAGCGCCGAAGGGGTTCATGACTTCTCTCTGCTTCTCACACCCTACTTCCCATCCCATGGGAAATCCTGTTGACGTGGCCTTCAAAATATGTCCAAGGTCCAACCCCCACAGCCAGCGCAGCTGCTGTCATCTCCCACCTGGGCTATGGCAGTCACCTCCTTGCTGCTTCTGCCCTTGCCCCCAACAGAAAGGTCCCCACGTGGCAGCAGAATCCTGTTATGAAAGTGAGATAACGTCACTCTCCTCCTCAAATCCCTCCTGTGGCTCTGGCCTCACTCAGAATAAAAGCCAAAGTCCTCACCACCAACCACAAGGTCCCTGTCCCCGCTCTGACATCATCTCCTACCCTCTCCCCCTCGCTTGCTCTATTCCATGCACACTGGCTTCTTTAGTGCTCCTCAACCTTCTCAAGCACAGTCCTGCCACAGGGCCTTTGCATCTGCTGCCTAGACCACTCTTCCCCCAGATATCTGCATGGCTCACTCCCTCGCCTCCCCCAAGTGCTCAAATGTCACCTCTTCAGTCGGGCCTTCCTGACCTCGTGATATAAAATAGTTGCCCTTTTCTCCATGCTCCATATATAATATAAAATTATACTATATGTAATCGTGTGTGTATATATGCATATATGGCCTATCACTAGGGTGTCACCCTAGAGGACAAGGACAAGCAATTTATGTAACCCAAACATTTATAGCCCTGTAATACTCTGAGATTAAAAAAGAAAAAAAAAAACAAACACCTGGGTGAGGGTGCATTCAAGGTGGAGATGGGAGAGACTACTTATCCTCATAAACTCATTCAGTGCTATTCCTGCATGCTTAGAGGAGTGCCTGATGATTAGTAGATGTTCAATAAACATTAAACAAATGAATCCTCTCAAGATCCCTAAAAGGTAGGTACTAGGACGATCCCATTTTATAGATGAGGAGACTGAGGCACAGACCGGTGAAGTCACCCCCCCCACCAAGGCCCCTCAGCTCTCATCCGTTGAGTTCTTGCTGCAGGCCAGCCCTTGTACTCAGCCCTGGACGTGCAGCCTCTTAAATGAGGTTGGGATTGTCTCCTCCACTGGGCAGGTGAGCGGCCTAAGGCTCAGAGAGGTGAAGTCACGTGGCTGGGGCCACACAGCCAGGAGTGGCAAATCCAGGGCCAAAGGGGTCTGTCTACAGCCAGGGCCATCCTCACCATCGTTTGCTAGACAGTCTCAGTGTGAAAGCCTGAGTTGAAAGATTGAGCATCCTCGGCTGGGCGTGGTGGCTCACGCCTGTAATCCTAGCACTCTGGGAGGCCGAAGCGGGAGGATCGCTTGAGCTCAGGAGTTCGAGACCAGCCTGAGCAAGAGTGAGACCCCATCGCTACCAAAAATAGAAAAAAATTAGCCAGGCGTGGTGGCATGTGCCTGTAGTCCCAGTTACACGGGAGGCTGGGGGCAGGAAGATCCCTTGAGCCCAGAAGCGTGAGGCTGCAGTCAGCTATGACAACGCCACTACACTCTAGCTGGGGTAAGAGAGCGAGACTCTGTCTCAAATACAAAACAGAAAAACAAAAATACCCTCCGGTGGCTCCCATCTCACTCAGAGCAAAAGTCAAAGTCCTTGCGGTGGCCCAGAAAGCCCTACAGCATCTGTCACCCTGTCTATTGTCCTCATTTCATTCACTAACACTTTTTTTTGTTTGTTTGTTTCCTCACTCTGTCACCCAGGCTGGAGTGCAGTGGTGCGATCATAGCTCACTGCAGCCTCGAACTCCTGGGCTCAAATGATCCTCCTGTCTCAGCCTCCCAAGTTGCTGGGACTATGGGCATAAGCCACCATGCCCAGCCACCTCACCTGCCCTTACTAAGTCTGCTCCACCCACTGGCTGGTGGCAGCATGATCCTGCTTCAGGACTTTGCCCGGCGGTTCTCTCTGCCTGGGGCGCCCTTTCCCGGCTCGCTCCTTCTCCATGTCCACGTGTCATCTTCTCATGGGACTTCCTTAAACACCCTGTTCAAAATTCCAAACAATTCCCCCTTTCTGCTACCACCAGCGCTTCCTAACCTCCTCCCCCGCATTTATTACCATCTGACATTCGAGATCTGTCCTTCCAAATTCAATAGCCACCAGCCACGTGACACTCCTGAGGGATCCCAGTTTAGATGTGCTTAAGCACAACCTACTCATTGTTCCAAGATCCACTGGAGTCCCAGAAAAAAAATTCACATAGGACTGTGAAGACTTAATATGGGGGGAAAAAGGAATGTAAAATATCTCAGTAATTTTCATGTCGATTACATGCTAAAATGATAATAGTCTGGATACGCGGGTATGTTTGTTTCCTATTGCTGCTCTAACAAATTGCCACAGACTTGGTGTCCCCTTAGGATACCAAGGAGACAGATTTATTATCTCGCAGTTCCAGAGGTCCACGGAAAGAGGATCTCTCTTTCCCTTATGAGAACCCTTGTCATTCCACAGCCCGTCCCCCCCCCGCCCCCGATTATCCGGATAATCCCCCCAGCTCCGGCTTCTTAACTTAGTCGCATCTGCGAAGTCCTTCTTTCCACAGATGGTAACACATTCACAGGGTCTGGGAATGAGGTCGTGGACACCCTTGGGGACCATTAGTCTGCCTACCAAAGTCGGGTTAAATAAAATGCGTTTATTAAAGTTAATTTCACCTGCTGCTTTTTATTGTTTTCAATGTGACTACCAGAAAATGCAAAATCGCTTATGTGGTTTGCGTTCTAGTTCTGCGGGACAGCCTTGCTCTATATATTTTGTTGATGTACTTATTACCCATCTCCCTCCTGCTGATAGAATGTGAGCGCTGAGAACAACGGGACTTTGTTTTATTTACTGCTAGATCGCTGGCGCTAGCACAGTTCCTGGTGCATAGTAGGCCTTCAATAATATTTGCTGAATAAATATTATGGATGTATTTCCTGATGACCTGTCTTTGGCATGAACTCTCAGATACCCCCTACTCCCACCCAACCCCCCATGGCTTCCTCCTCCTCTCCCAGGACCAGGGATTCAGGGGAGAAGCCAGATTGAATGAGGGAGGAAGGATTTGGAACAATCTGGAAGGCTTCCTAGAGGAAGGAGCAAGGCTGGTAAGAGAACGAATCCCAGCCCAGGAAAGGTCTTCCAAATGATGCTCTCTCCCTCCAGGACAAGGGTCTGGCTGTTTGCATGGAGTCGAATGCCAGGCCCCACCCCCTGGTGCAAAGTGATGAAGATGTGGTTGCCATGACGACCCCACATCCTCAGGGCGGTGAGGTCTGTACCAGCCAGATGCCCTTTGGGTGGAATTAGAGCGATGTGAGATAAAAATAGCAATGCAAGGAAGAGCTAAACCCTCAGCTCTGAGGCTCTCGTATCACATTCTGCCACCTGCTCCGTGTCACAACCACACTCGCTCCCTCCACGATCCCAACTCCGAGCAGCCCACACCAGCAGCACGGTGGAAGTGCCCCAGCTCACTCTGTCTGGGGTCCCGACTCCGGACTCCTTCCATCGCACAAGGACCGCCAGTTCATTAATCCAACCACCTGTCCACTGTCCACCCCCAGTCCTCTTGGAGCCTCTGGCTGCTCGTCGAAGTCCTTTCCTTGCGCCCACCCTCAATTCCCGTGCCCACATTATTGGGTGCACAGGGAACCCCCCTCCCCCAACTATCTGCCCACTGCAGGCTGCATGCGCCTGCTCAGCTGAGTGACTGGAGAAAAGTCCACAAACCTGTTGGCAGGTCTCACCTTAACTTCAGGACCATGACCTCAAGGGGGCGCCCAACATTGCCTTGCAATTGGGTCCTACAGCCCTAGCCCATTTGCTCTTCCAATAACCCTACACTCAAAAAAAATAATTGTTAAACGTTTTTTTGAAAAACATTCCATTTTACCATTTCTAACCATTTTAAAATGTACTATTCAGGCCGGACACGGTGGCTCATGCCTGTAATCCTAGCACTCTGGGAGGCTGAGGTGGGAGGATCGCCTGAGGTCAGGAGTTCGAGACCACCCTGTCTACTAAAAATAGAAAAAATTATTAATAGCTGTGCATGGTGGCGAGAGGCTGTAGTCCCAGCTACTCGGGAGGCTGAGGCAGGAGGATCGTTTGAGCCCAGGAGTTTGAGGCTGCTGTGAGCTAGGCTGATGCCATGGCACTTTACCCAGGGTGACAGAGTGAGACTGTCTCAAAAAAAAAAAAAAAAGTACTATTCAGTGGCACTAAGCATGTTCTCAATGTTATGCAACCATCACCACCATCCATCTCCAGAACTCTTGCGTTATTCCAAACAGAAACGCTGTGCTCATTAAACAATAACTCCCCACTCCCCTCCGCCTCCAGGCCCTGGTAACCTCTAGCCTGCATTCTGTCTCTAAGAATTTGCCAAATCTAGGTATCTTATCTGAGTGGAATCATACAACATTCCTTTGTGTCTGTCTTATTTCCCGTGCCTGTTTCCAAGGTTCATCTGTGTTATGTGTCAGAATTTCATCCCATTTTTTGTCACTAGGGCACTTATTTGTATGTGTGTATTACATTCCCAGAAACATGGAGTCCCAGGATTCTTCCCTCCTGTGTGTGTTTTTGCCTTGCTTCCTCTTGGTCGCTGATCCCAGCTGTGGTTGTCAGTACAAACGAAACCAAACGAATGGGACAGGAGCAGATGATTCTGCCATTCTAGGTCTTTGAGTTGCACGTCAGATCTGGGGCTGGTGGCTTCACCTTTGTCTAACCTGCCTGTGAAGTTCACGATTCCCCAGTGATTTCAAATTCACCAATGTCATTAAGCCTCATCAGCACAATTAGAAACCAGATGATGACTCTGGCGCACAGCCTAATGAGAACTTGGCATTTGTGTCTCTTTTCAATATTGTTGGCCGGGTGCGGGGGCTCACGCCTGTGATCCCACCTCTCTGGGAGGCCGAGGCGGGCGGATTGTTTGAGCTCAGGAGTTAGAGACCAGCCTGAGCAAGAGCGAGACCCCCGTCTCTACTAAAAATAGAAAGAAATTAATTGGACAACTAAAAATATATAGAAAAAATTAGCCGGGCATGGTGGCACATGCCTGTAGTCCCAGCTACTCGGGAGGCTGAGACAGGAGGATCGCTTGAGCCCAGGAGTTTGAGGTTGCTGTGAGCTATGAAGCCACCACTGCACTCCAGGCTGGGAGACAGAGCAAGATCCTGTCTCAAAAAAAAAAAAAATTTACTGGGTACAGCAAGGACAGTTTGTTTCTGTTCCCCAACGTCTGGGGCTTCAGCTAGCAAGACTTGCAGACTGGGGGTGACCGGATGGCTGGGAGCTGGAATTAGCTGAAGGAATCTTGAGTCTGGAAGTCAATGATGGCTGTTGCCAGCTGGAACCTCAGCTGAGCTGGTAGCTGGAGCGCCTTCACGCGACCTCTCTGCACAGGCTAGTTAAGCTTCCTCACAACATGGCGGGTGAGCTCCAAGCGTGAGTGTCTCAAGAAAGCAAGTGATGATGCAGTCTTAGAAGCCTCGCCTCTACCATACGTTATTGATCAAGGCATCATAAATCTCTGCCCAGGTTCAAGGGGAGGAAACATAACTCCTCCCCAAAAAACCGGCCCCCACTCAGCGGGAAGAATGTCAAGGTCACACTATAAGAAGCGTACGTGGGATGGGAGAGATTGCTGTGGCTATCGGTGGAAGATTTCCTACCAACAACAAACTACGCTCTTTCTTAAAACCCTCCCCTTGAGCCTGGGAACCTTCCCCTCTTGTCTGCTCAAGGACAACATTCCAGCCACTGTCCTCTCTTTCTCGTCTGCTTCTCTTCTGGAATCTCGGAGTCCAGGTCATTCCCATTAGCACATAATCCTGCCGTTTGATCCTCCCTGACCTTTCTATCAAAAGCGCTGACTCCTCAGCCCGTCTCTCCCACACTACCTGATTTTTCTCCCACAGACCTTCTCACTGTTTGACACACTCCATATCCTCCTTGCAGCAGAGCGTTTGCCTATTTTGGTCACCATTATATCCCCAGCCCTTAGAACACTGCCTGGCATGTAGTAGGTGCTCAGTAAATTTTTTTTTTTTTTTTAAGATAGGATCTTGCTCTGTCACCCAGGCTAGAGTGCGGTGGTGCCATCATAGCTCACTATAACCTCCAACTCTTGGGCTCAAGTGATCCTCCTGCCTCAGCCTCCTAAGTAGCTGAGACTACAGTCACATGCTACCACACCAGCTAATTTTTCTATTTTTTGTAGAGATGGGGTCTTGCTCTTGCTCAGGCTGGTCTCGAACTCCTGACCTCAAGCCATCCTCCCACCTCGGCCTCCCAGAGTGCTCAGATTACAGGTCTGAGCCACCACTTCTGGCCCCTCAGTAAATATTTTTTGACAAATTTTTTGAGTGAAACTGGTAATGACAGTTGTCTCCAGGAAGGGGGACCGTGTGGGCAGTAGCTATACCTTGTTTAAAAACGTGAGCTGTCCCTACCCAACATGAGGGGTTGCTTTTCTTCAACCTTTCAAAATTGTCAAATAGAGATCCTTACTTTTTACCATTGGGCTTTTGGGTCTTCTGAATTTGGCATCCTGAGCGTATCTTATCCATGCAAATTAATAAATTATACTATTTTCTCAAATTACCCCAGCACCTGCACACAGCGAGTCAGCAGCTGGAAGTTGTATTGCTGTAATGACGGGCAAACACATATGCTCTTTTGCTGGTTACACACCCGGCGGGGCCCAGCTCCCTTCCCCAGCCCTGCTTACTCCAGCCTGGGAACCTGCGTCTCCCCGACAGCACCCAGCCCACGTGGCGTTTGATCTGACCACTTCAGAGCCCTCGCCTCTGGCCTGCAGCCCGGCAGAGGCGGCTGGAGCTGGGCATCCTCCCCAGATGGGTCTTTGAGGATGGGATGAAGGAGACTGGGTCCCAGCCAGTGTGAGCGGCCGATGGGGAACTCAGGAATCCCCTGGAGCTGGGCCCAGTAGGCTAAGGGGAGGCGGAGACAGGGAGACTTCCTGGGGCTTGCTGGCAGGGGGCATTTATTGAGCACCGACTTTGTGCCCAGGCCTGTGCTCACAGTCTTGGGGAGAGACAGGCCAGTGCCCAGAGAGAGACAACCTAGCGAGAACAGGGCTGGGACAGGGGAACCCAGTTGATGCAGTCAGGAAGGGCTTCCTGGAGGAGGGGACGCTAAGTTCCTCACGGAGTCTGTGACACCCATGGAGACCTACCGCTGCAGCCACACCCAATGACATTTGCCCTCACTCCCTCAAAGCCAGCCTCAAGGGCCCACTTTCTGATTCCTTAACTCTTCCAGTTCGTTCCTACATCTGAGCCATCGCGCTTGCTGTTCCTTCTGCCTGTTTCTCCCCTCTCAGACCCTCAGCGGGCAGATTCCCTCTCCTCACTCAGAATGCAGGCCAGTTATTCTCGCCGCACTGAACTCCTTTTTTTTAAATGCCCTTGGGTGGGTGCGGCGGCTCACGCCTGTGATTCTAGCACTCTAGGAGGATGAGGTGGGAGGATCGCTTCAGGTCAGGAGTTTGAGACCAGCCAGAGCAAGAGCGAGACTCCATCTCTACAAAAAATAGAAAAAATTAGCCGGGCATAGTGGCGCATGCCTGTAGTCCCAGCTACTAGGGAGGCTGAGGCAGGAGGATCGCTTGAGCCCAGGAGTTTGAGGTTGCTGTGAGCTGGGCTGACTCCACGGCACTCTAGCCCGGGTGACAGAGTGAGACTGTCTCAAAAAAAAAAAGGCATAAAAAATGCCCTTGTTTCCAGTTTCTGTTGACTCCTTTATTTCCTGCCTTCCCCACTAGGACGTAGCCTCTTCTCACCCTCTGCTCCCTAATCCCTGGCAGGGTGCCTGAGTTGACTCCCACAGATATTTGTGATGTGAGGAAGGAGGGGTGTGGCGAGGAGTGGGGGGAAGGGGCTCCCAGGCAGAGGGACGGCCCCCGGCAAAGGCGTGGGGCACAGACAGAGCAGGTGTTTTGGGGTCCCCGAGGAGGTTGCGTCGGGCTGGGGGGGCGGGGGGGAGGACGGAAAAGAAGAGGGGGAGCGGGGAGGGCTGGGCGGGAGTCCGCTCCTCCCCCGCAGGCCGGAGGAAGGAAAGACACCCGTGTCGCTCTTATCCACAGGACGGTTGAAGGCGATGCGATGCTTTTGGGATCTTTTCAGATGGGGACAGAGGTGGTTCCAGGAGGCGACTTTCTGGGAAACTCTCAAGCTGGCTTGGAGAGGCTGAGCCTGAGGGACAGACCTGGCCTTCCAGAGCCTTCTAAGGGCTTCGTGCAGAACATTCCATGGCGGGGCCTTCTGGAACAGGCCATGACGTCTTGGCAGCCCTGGCTGTCCCCATTCCCGGGTCACTGCCCCGGCCTCCTCCAGTCTCCTGGCGGCCCAGGCTCTCCCTCCGCTGTCCCTGCCCCCCTGGGCAGCCAGAGGCGGGTACTTTTTATAGAACACTTGAAAAAATGTTAATAGGTAATTGAAGGCACAGGGCACGTGTCCACAGTCACAGGAGAGGATACGGGAAAAGCCTTTCCCCCTCTCCCCTCTTCCCTTCCTTCCCCTTCCCTCAGGGCCCCTCCTGGGAGGCCCTGGGACCTCCACCCTGCCTTTTTCATCCCATCCTCAAAGGCCCGTCTGGGGAGGATGTCCAGCTCCAGCCACCTCTGCTGGGCTGCAGGCCTGAGGTAGGGCTCTGAAGTGGTCAGATCAAACGCCACGTGGGTGGCACCATGGGGGAGGCTCAGAGGAGACACACGTTCCCAGGCCTGAGTGTGCGGGGGTGGGGAACAGAGTGAAGCCAGGCCAGGCGTGGAACTATCAAAGCGGCCCTGTTTCTTGTGTTTTTTCCGGGAGATAGTCTATCACATGTAAGCACAGATGGAAAAAATACTATTCAGGTCAGTCATGTGTTTCTACACCTCCTTTTTTTTCCTTAAAAGTGTATTCTTTTATTCGACATGCATTTATTGAGCATCTATTATATGCCAGGCACTGTTCTAGGCACTGGGAATACAGCACAAAAAAACAGAACAGACAGGTTCCTCGTGGAGGTGGCATTCTAGTGGGGGAGACAGACAGTACTGTATCTAAATACAATGACAAGTACATTTTAACAACACATAGTAGGTCAGGTGGCCCGATAACTGTTATTGATAAAACAGAAGCAGGAAAAGAAGTTGGAGTGTCAGGTAGGCAGGTTTCATTCCATTTTTTACAGGGTGGTCAGAGAAGGCCCCGATCAAAAGTGACATTTAGCAAAGGCCTGAAGGAGGTAAGGAAGCCACAGCCGTGTGGTTATCTGGGGTAAGGGTGGGCACAGCAGGAGGGAAAGCAAGTGCAAAGGCCCTGGGGTAGGAGCCAGTCTGATGTGTTCTGGGACCAGCCAGGAGAGCAACGCAGCTGCAGAAGAGTGAGTGAGGAAGAGACTGAGTGACATGGAACCTTCTAGGTCATTTTCCAGATTTTTGCTTTTGCCTTCTCTTCTGGGAAACCCATCTGTGTCTCAGCGTGTGCTGGGGCTGGTTCTCAAGAGCAGATTGCTAAACCTTTGAGAATTTCGCAAGCCAGTTGTTAAACACAGCTCTTATTAAAAACTAAACTATACAAACTTACAGGTCAATAAATTATGTTAAAAACAAAGATAGGACCGGCCACAGTGGCTTATGCCTGGAATCCCAGCACTCTGGGAGGCTGAGGCAGGAGGCCAGCACTTAAGGCCAAGAGTTCAAGACAAGCCTGGGTGACATAACAAGACTCTGTCTCTACAAAAACATTTTTTAAAAATTAGCTGGGCGTGGTGGCGCGCGCCTGTAGTCCCAGCTACAGGGAGACTGAGACAAGAGGATCACTTGAGCCCAGGACTTTGAGGTTACAATGAGCTGTGATTGTGCCACTGCACTCCAGCCTGGCTGACGGAGTCAGTCCCTGTCTCTAAAAATAATAATATTTTCCAACGGCCCTCCTCAAGAAAAAAACAAACAAAAATAAATAAATAATAAAAATAATAATAAAAAAAGATAACGAAGAGTCAAAATGTATGCTCACGCCGGTAATCCTAGCACTCTGCGAGGCTGAGGCTGGAGGATCACTTGAGGTCAGGAGTTCGAGACCAGCCTGAGCAAGAGCGAGACCCTGTCTCTAAAAAAAAAAAAAAAGAATTAAAAATAAATAAATAAACAAAATGTATTGCTTTCTAATTATTTTACTACATTTTACTATTATCTATGCTCTTGAGGCTATTTACGTCTATGGTGGCTGCACGGTGGCAATGTGACATGATGCTAGGCTATTATTTATCTCTTCCAAACTCTACAGCCGATGACATCATGTTGGCAACTTCAAATAAGCCACAGTGGGAGTATTTCCACCATACAAATTGGCAAACGCTGCGAATCAGGGCTGTTTCCTCCCTTAGACGGCTGATGGCTGAATATCTACCAGCAACAACCGCAACAATGCATATAGATGTGGCTCATTCTTTTGCAAAGCTGTGAACTGTTCCATTGCATGGATGGGCCACAGAGTATTTGCTGGTCCCTTCCCGATGCGTGCTTTGCCTGTTTCTAGTCTTTTGCTGTTGCAAACAGAGCTGCTGTACTTTCCCACGTGCAAGGCTGTATAGCTCTGGAATAAATCCCTCAGAGAAAAATTGCTGCGTCAAAGGGCGTGGGAGGTTCTAACATTGATGTCTGTTGCCTAATGGCTTTCCAAGAAGGTTGTACCAAGTTCCACGCCCACCAGCAAATGTGTCAGAGTGCAGAGGCTTCTTCTATGGGCGTGAAGTGGATTGTGTCACTGCGCTGCTTCCTCCCGGCCTGAAGCCTTTGTCAGGGCTCGTCCCTTTCTCTTGCCACTGGAAGGTTGCTCCATGACCTCCCGTAACTCCCTGTAAATTTTACATTACAGCCGCCTTGGTGATCTGCTGTCTGTCCCCCGACATGGGCCGTGTTCCCACCCACTCTTGTCTGCTCATGCCTTTCCCCCTGTCTGGAGCTCACGGTCCATCGCCCCCCTTCGCCAGGCCAAATCCACGCATCCATCCCTTACGCCAGTTCGGCCTCTTTTTGTTGCAAGAGGCTGAAAACCCAGTTGTAACCGTCTTCAGGAAAATCGGGAACTGATTGGCACACCTTAGCGAAAAATCCTTAAGCTGGCTGGCTTTAGGGGCTCGAACGATGCCGTGAGACCCAGTCTTGACCTCTTCTCCTCCCCGTCAACACCCTTCAGCAGCGCCTGCCTTGGTCACGTTATATATATTTTACCACGATAAAAAAAGTAATACCAATGAGGCTGAAGATGCTTTAAAAATAATATAATAAAATAAAAATAAGAAAGAGAAAGAAAAAAAAAATCCCGGCTCTATCCCTTACCAGCTGTGAGAGCTGGGGCACGTCCTACCTGTGTCTGCACCTCTGTTCGCTCAACTGGACAAGGAGGGTAATAACAGGACCCACCCCACTGGCTCGTTGAGAGGCTCAACTGCTGGGTTATAGTAAATGCTCAATAAACATTAGTTACTATTATTAAATCAAAATGTTGAGTGGAATGCTTGAATGAAAGAAACCAGACACAAAAGGCCACCTATTGTATGATCCCAATATATGAAATGTCCGGAACAGGCAAATCTGTAGAGACGGGAAGTAGATGGGTGGTTGCCAGGGGCTGGGGAGGGGGGGATGGGGGTGACTGCTTAGTGGGTTTGGGGTTTCCATTTGGGGTGATGAGAATGATTTGGAACCTAGATAGAGGTGATGGTTGTCCAACATTGTGAATGTGCTAAATGCCACCAAATTGTATACCTTAAAATGGCGAATTTTATTGTATGTGAATTTCACTCTCAAAAAGAAATTTTTTTTTTTTAATTGGCGCTTTGAAAAAAACTTGGGTGGAATGCGTGTCAATGTCCTTCTCAGGCTATGTGAGGCTCATGGCCTCTCTGTGTTCTGTGCCCTTCCACAAGATGTCCCTCCAACAGCCACCGTCAGGGCTTTGGCAGTTGGAAGCGTGAAGCCTTCAGAGCTCATGGCTTCCCTCCTGGCTCTTTCATTCATTTGCTGTGGGACTTGGGGACTCAGTTTCTGGGATTGGATCCATTGGTTTTTAATGTGCTCTCAAATTTCATAGGCCCAGGCCTTGCTCGAGTCTAGGGTGAGAACCCTCTTTCACCCGACCCTTCCCACCCCAAAAGGCTGGAGCTCTTTCCCCAGCTCTGGGAGGACTTTGCCTGGGGCCGGTTAATCAGTACTGAGACTGTTCTCTGTGCCGAAGTGCAAATTCCAGCAAATTCTAACACCTCTCAAATCCGGGCTTGAGGCACCTCTCGCTTCTCTCCAAAATTTTTGGACCTTTTGCCTGGAGTCCAGCCACACTCACGCAGGGAGGTGAACTTACTCAACAGCTCCTCTAGCCCCAGGCGGTCTGACAGAGCGATGTCTCCTAGATTCAGAACGTCCTGGTCCTTCAAGCCAGCGCCCTCAGGGATGACACCCATATAGTCGCTGTGAATGCGCCGTGTGATTTGCTACTCCTGGAATTGGCTTCTGACAGGCCATGTCCCCTCAGACTCCCAGGGGAGGGCTATTTCTCCTTAACCCCTCCTCTCCTCCCCTGGGCCGTGTCCCCCCAGAGGGCCCAGAGCGTGGCCTGACTCGCTTCTGGGGCTAGAGCGCAGCGGTGTCGTCTTAGCTCACTGCAACCTCCAACTCCTGGGCTCAAGCGATCCTCCTGCCTCAGCCTCCCAAGCAGCTGGGACTACAGGCACCACCAAGCCTGGCTAATTTTTTCTATTTTTAGTAGAGATGGAGTCTCGCTCTTTTCAGGCTGGTCTCGAACTCCTGGCCTCAAGCAATCCTCCTGCTTCGGCCCCCCAGAGTGCTGGGAGCCACCACCCCACCCCCCCGCCCTGACTCACTTCTGACCAGGGCTGTCTAAAGGGAAAAGTTAATAATCACAGTAACAAAAGCCCTTCCAATATACTGATCTCTCTCTCACGGCGTTGCGCAAGGACTATGCCGCGGGCTTTTGCGCAGGGTTTTGTTTTATCCTCCCGCTGCCTCTGGGGTGGGTACCACTTTCATCTGATTTCAGAGACGAGGACCTGAGGCTCAGAGATGGAATCCCTGGCTCGGGGTCAGCGAAGAGGTGGGAGAGTCCTCCTCTCTGCCCTGCCCTTCTCACCCTCAACCGTCACCCTGTCCTGCCTCCTCGGAAGCATCGAGTGTCTTTCTCTCCAGGTCACCTGAGCCCCGGGATGCCTGGGGCCTAGCTTGGCAGCAAGGCAACCGCCCTGAAAAACAGCCCCCTGGCCTTGGCTGGTTCTGAGGGGCCATGGCGAGGGCAGCACCTGGCACCCCAGTTCTGGGCCTCAAGGCTCAGAAACCCGAGTTACCGTTGCACCGCAAGCCACCTGGGCCAGACAGCCTGCAGCTGGGGAGGGTGGGGCTACGCAGCCCAGGCAGGACGGCTTTTTTCTTTTTTTTGAGACAGAGTCTCACTCTCTTGCCTGGGGCGAGTGCCGTGGCGTCAGCCTAGCTCACGGCAACCTCAAACTCCTGGGCTCAAGCGATCCTCCCGCCTCAGCCTCCCAAGTAGCTGGGACTACAGGCATGTGCCACCATGCCCAGCTGATTTTTTCTATATATATATTTTAGCTGTTCAATTAATTTCTTTCTATTTTTGGTAGAGAGGGGGGTCTCACTCTTGCTCAGGCTGGTCTCGAACTCCTGAGCTCAGAACGATCCTCCTGCCTCGGCCTCCCAGAGTGCTAGGATTACAGGCGTGAGCCACCGCGCCCGGCCCAGGCCAGCTCTTACATAAATAATTAGGAAGGCAGGAAGCGCAGGGCAGAGCCATCCTCCAGTTCCCCAGGCCGGAATGTCTGAAGCTCCCCAGCCTCTAAGCTCAGATGTGCCAAGGGTTCTTTCTGCCTCCTCCTTTTCTTCCTGTTTCTGTAAGACTCAGCCTCTATTCCTGGAGTCCCTACCATGTGCCTGGCCCTGTGCAGGGCCATGCAGGGGACACGGCGCAGGTGGAGACAGCCCCCACCGTCGGTCCAATGGAGGAGCAGACCCATCCCCAGACACTGGCCTTCCCGGGGAGGGAAGGGCTGGGATGGGGAGTCCAGGGCTCTGGAGGAAACTGGAGGGACACCTGACCCAGCCTGGGGGTGTGGAGGATACAGGGGGACCCCGAGTAGCAATCCGAAGAAAAAGGGGAGAAAAGGGGCCGATGAGGCGAGGCGGAGAAGCCCAGGCAGATACGAAGGACTTGGCAGACCAGTGTTTTTCAAATGCTTTTGAATTAAAAACACAATACAGAGCAGGATGCGTGCTCGACTTGTAATACGGTGTGTGCACACACACATATAAATGAAACAAACCTTCATGAAACAATTACTTTTACAATACACTCTAATATTTCGTTTCGTTTGTTTGTTTTTGGTTTTGAGATGGGGTCTTGCT
>RJWJ010037268.1:0-15653 GCA_004363605.1 Indri indri | reverse complement strand
AATTGTTTGCTTTCTCTTACCGATTAATATGAGTTCTCTTTATATTTTGGATTCTAACAAAGTTCTGTATTATATGCATCTAACATACAAGTCCACAATTCCTTATCTAAAACCTTATCATTGACTTTTCAGGAGGCCAGTGAAAATAGTTACTTAGCTGAAGACATAGAAATCATAAGAGTTGAGTATAAAAATTAAGTAAGGCAGGCTTGATAAAGACCTGGTATCCAAGACGAAGACTGACACGTTGAGTAAACCAAAGAAGGGGCTTTATTACATCATGTGTTCTTTTCATTGAGTTCAGAAACCATTATATTTGCTTTGTTTTCTGTACATGATTAAGGAAGGGTATTCAGAAGAGAAAACTCAGAGGTTTTGTTGCTGTTTTTTTTTTCTTTAAACACAAGTTTAATTCAATTACCCATTTAATGGTTTGAGTTTACAAGTTATGCAAAATTTTACAAAGAGTTGTTTTAGATAATGACTATAATCTTGGTACAAAACCTAATAGTAAAAAACAAAACATCTTTAATTTTATTTAAAGTATGTGTCAGTTATGATGTCAGAATTGAATTGCTCTTTGCTTTGCTTTTAGTAAAAATTGTTCTAATTGCTGTTTTATGTTTAAAAAGAAACTTCTAGTGTTTAATAATAGTTATATTTTTAAGTAAATATTTTTTTCAAGACTCAAAGAACCATGTCCAATTACCCTATGGCTATAACTTAGAGATGTGCTATATTGGTTTAAAATAATGCAAGTACTACTGGCCATGACTCGGAGATACGTCAAAATTACCTTTCTGTTATATGTGTTTCTCTATTTCATAGACTCCACTGTGTTCCCTAATCCCTTTGGGATACTTAATCTAGTGTTTTTAAGAACTATTCATCCAGAAACTGAAACATGTAATTATGGTTAGAGTTCATCAGAACACATTCAAATGAATTTTATGAGTCACAGTGTGCTTAGTAGTGCATCTGAAAGAGTATATGAACAGAAGACATTGCACACAATGTTGTATATAAGAAAAAGGCAGGAAAGGTTTTCATATTAAGTCATACTAATTCATGTGTACTGGGAAATGTAGACCACAAAGAGAAGGACATTCTTTCATTTGTTCATTCATATATTCAATAATGCAGTACTTCTCAACCAGGGGTGATTTTTCCCCTAGGGGTCTTTGGCAATTTCTGGAGATATTTTCAGTTGTCCCATATGGAGGAGGATAAAATGTTCTTGGCATCTTGTGAACAGTGATCAGGAATGGTAAAAAACATCCTCCAGTATATAGGGCAGCCTCCTACAGGAAAGAATTGTCCAAATCCAAATGGCAACAAGTCTGAAATTGAGAAACCCTAATTTAAACTAAAATTACATGCTAATCAAAGCTATTAATACTTTGTTTAGGTTCTAAGCCCTGGGATTAATTAAATAAAATCTAATTTTATATTGGCACCATATTTAAACAAATTCATAAAACCTATAGTATAGTAATTATGCATGCAGGATTTGCATCAGACAGACTAGAGTTCAATTCTTAGATCCATCATATGTTAGCTTGTACCTTAGGCAAGTTTCTAACCTTTCGTGACTCTAGCTTTTTAATCCGAAAAATGATAATGATGTCTGCTGAAAGGCTCTTCAGTAAAGATTGAGTGAGATTAATTAAGATGATTTATGTTAAGTGCACAGCAGAGTGTTTGCTTTTAGTATGTTTTCAATAAATGGTAGCAGTTAGTATTGCCTTGGTATATACCGAATCTTTTCATCCTGACCTAGTAATGAAAAGCCTGATTACATGCCATATTTTATTGTTTCTAAAACACCATTGATTAGAATATGCATCATTATTTTATTTTTAACTAAGAAAAAAGTGCTGCCAATTAGACTATGACATGCCATCATCTTTAAAATGTGTCCCAATTTCAGAGCAGCTAACCTGTAAAAATAAAATGTGGGTCTTAGAATTGATTTTTCTAAAACTCATCAGAAAGTTTTCTTAAGTGCAACTGAAAAAGGCTACCATTGACCACATTTGCATGAAATTACTTAGAAGGACATAGGAACACAGCTTACCAAGCAGCAGGCATCTTGCTTCAGTGGGATTCAGTAGGATTAGAAGGCACAGCAGTCTGTGAAGCATCCACAGAGCCATCCAAGAGCTATTCGCTTTGCAGCACCTGCCCACACCTAGATGGCAGCTCAGGTGCAAAGGAGGGACACTCACATAGAGGTGGGAGGTCAACCCAGGCCTAGGAGACTCAGGCACTCCACCTATGGGGCAGGGGTTTCAAAGTCTTTTTGGCAGTAGGATTCTTTTGGCAAATGAAATATTACCAACAAATTACTTGATTTATTCAATAAATATTTACATATCACCTATTACATGCTAAACATGGTATTAGGTACTAGATATGTAACAGTGAATAAAACATATGAATTTTTCCTGTTCTCAGTAAGCTTACATTCTAATGGGAATAACAGACAGTAAAAGGTAATTGCGGTGCATCAGAGAGTAAAAAGTGCTAAAGAGAAAAATGAAAGCATTGGATGGGGATAGGAGACTTATGCACAGGGTAAGGTGAGGTGGGATGTGGCCTCCAGGGAAAGCCTCACGGAGAAGGTGATATTTGAATAAAGATCTGAAGGAACTAAGGGAATGAATCAAGCAGGTATCTCAGGAAAGAACAATCCATGTAGAGGAGATAGCAAATGCAAAACACATGGGCTGGAGTGTGTCTGGCATAGTCAATTAAAAAATAAGGAAGCCAGGGTGAATGGAGTCTAGCGAGCAAAGGGAGAGTAGTAGGAAGGATAGCCAGAGAGGTTAGAGATGGCGGAGGGTAGGTCTTTCAGGGCATCCACGGGAGGACTTTGGCTGTTATTCTAAGTGAGAGTAGGAACCATGCAGTCATAAAGCGGTGTAAAGGACACTGGAAACTAAGAATGGGGGACAGTGGGAGGACAGTGAGGGATAAAAGCATACTTACCAGGTACAAGGTACACTATTCTGGTGATGGGCACATTAAAAGCCCTGACTTCCATATTATATAATTCATCCATGAAACAAAAACACTTTTACCCCCTTAATATTTTTAAATAAAAGTTATAAAAAAGTTTAAAAATGGATTAATCTATTAAGATAGATTAGACTACTGTATTAAGATTAGATATAAGGAATGCAGAGAACAGACAGTAGTTACGAACAGATTCTTAAGGAGTTTAAATCTGCATTGCTTGGGGGAAGTACTTGTTTGTGGAAACCTGAAGTCCTTATTTGGAAACCTTTATACATACAGTTTTTTAAAAAGGGCTAAATCTCTGATCTGATTTAATAGCAATACAGGACATTTCTTTTTTAAAAAAGTCACTTAAACTGATGCTCCTCTAGTCTCGCTACCTTCCAAGTTCTTATTGGTAAACAGTGTGGGTTCATAAGCCTATCTAGGTTACAATCCTCTTGTGAATCGACTATTTGCAGCAGAGACCATATGGGCCACAAAGACTCAAAAATAGACTAAAATATTTGCTATCTGGCCCTTTAAAGAAAAAGTTAGCCAATTGTTGATGTAGAGAAATGGGTAGGTTCAAGCTTTGTGGCTCTAAGAGCCTTCAAATACACATAACTATTCCACAATGCAAACATATATCAAAACATCACATTGTACCCCCAATGTGTATTTAATTATTACTTATCAATTAAAAATGAATTTGAAAAACTATGTGGGTATGTATTTTTAATTATCAAACATTATAAATGAATATTTTTTTCTTTTTTCTTATATAGATTCATAGAGTTAAATAATTTATAATTATACTTTAGAGCAGAGGTTAGTAGACATTTGCTGTAAAAGGCCAGATAGCAAATATTTTAGGCTACATGAGTTGTATGTTTCCTGTCATAACTGAATTCTGCCAGTGTAGCATGAATGCAGCCAAAGACGACATGTAAAAAAATGAACATGGTTGTGTTCCAATAACACTGTATTTACAAAAACAGATGGAGGGCTGAATTTGGCCCTCGGACCATAGTTTGCTGACTCCCACTTTAGGCCATTATAGTGTTGTTGGAAATGATCAGACCAGATAGAACAACATCTGTGTTCTAGGCATATTAATCCATGAGTTGGGGCAAGTCACTTAACTTCTCTGTGTTTTAGTATCTTTAATTATAAAATAAATGAAAATGACAGATATTATTATAAGTAAAGGGTTAACAACACTCTTTGGCCCTCTGCATGAGAATTTGACCTTCAATCAACTTTCTAGCTGCATTCTCTCTGGAAAGCTGATAAAGTTGTAATGTCATATGTATTAGCAGGCAACATTGCTTCTGATAAAAAAAAGTGACCTTGCTTAGTAAATTACATCTTGCTTAGGTGTTCTATGAATGAACTATAAATGCCTAAAGGAAAAATCATAGTTTTGGGGATTCCCTAAGTGCAGCAGCTCTTGTAACCGGGCATGCCCCTTTCATAGACCTTGGAAACTCTACCTATGTTATTTAAGAGTGGAGAGTTTCCAAGAGAGGCTTCTAGATGTCATTCTCATTACTGATGATCACGCCTATGTCCACTCTTTTGTTGGCCTTGAACATTTCAAGTATGTGGCTTAGTGGATTATATCTTCTCGGTTTCACAACACTTGCCACTTTAAAAATCAATACTGAATTATGCTTTGTATATGTGGACAGATTATTTTTGAAATCCGTAAATCTCTAAATCATAAAAAAAGCCTCCCTTTGGTGGGCTGCCTTTGATTAGCTCAGAATGGAAAGAGAGAACCTGTCATTCTTCGTCAATCAGCTTGGCGCGTACTTGACAGCATGCAGTTACAGTGAAAGAGAGCCACGTTGCAGTGGTCTAGCAAACCTAATTGTAGATAAATAAAAGAACAGTCACCCAGCATGAGAGGAAAGAGAAAGAAACTCAACTGCACAATGTTGTGTTTTTCCATCCGTCAGCCTTCATTTGTCAGAGTTTGCCTGACAATCTAGGCTGGAGAAGTCAGTCTGTAACAGAATATTGATTCCATTTCATTTTTTGTTTCTTCCTACCCTTTTTACCAAACAGTTTGTATGTGAAATGAGAGATAGTGCAGCCAATATATGTGACCAGGGCACATTTATTTTATAGGCTTACTTTGGTCTTTTCATCCCAGAAATCCATATATTTTTTCTGTGTTGTTTATTTGTTTTACTATAATATTGCTATTGTCAGCTCTTGCTGCACTAACACAGAACCCCAAAATTCAAGTGACATATAACAACAAATATTTATTACTCACTCGTGTGTCTGCAAATCAGCTGTATCTTTGCTCCACACTGAGTCAAGTAAGGGCTTGTCTTTCTAGACTGTGGATCTGCTCCAGATGGCTTCTCATTCCAGGACTCAAGCTGAAAGAGCAGCTTTTATGTGGCATATCATTCTCTCATGGTGGAAGACAGGAAAAAGAGGAACTAGCAAATCTTGAATTGCCTTTAAAGATCCGGCTCAGAGCTACTATACAGTTACTTCTGCCCACAGACCATTGATCAAAGTAAGGCACAGGATCAAGCTCAAAATTAAAGAGGGAAGAAGTCTATTCACCCACAGGGCAGTCATATTAAGAGAGGGAATGAATAATAATGAACTAATAAATCCATTATAGCATCTACAAATATCTTAGACTTTCATTGATTCTAAAATGCATTTATTTTACATTTCAACATCCTTGAAATTGAGATATGTTACACAATAGATTGTGTCTACCAAGTCTGAAACTTTCTTAGCAGTTTGTATAACAATAGTGGTCCTTCCAATCAATGATAGACTAGATAGAAAAACTGTTAATTGTGTTGGTTGACAAAATAGCCAAATGGCCAGAAAATACTCTTTATAAATAAGAAAGTTCTAAGTGAATGGACTCTTATGTTCATCCAAAAAAAGCTGTCATTTTTATCTTGAATTTCTTTATTTTCAGTAGTAGCATGCATACCTCATTCAGATCAGCCTATTTGAATAAAAATGCATTAATAGTAGATCTTCTATCTATTTATATATTCATATATATTCATTTTCAGAAGATCAATTGAAATACAAAAGTGCAATTCTCTTGTTTAAAACTATTTTATAGCTTCTCCACTAAGGTCCTAAGGGTGATATAAAAACTACTTCTTTCCTCTGGCTCTTGTTTTCTATTCCTGCACCATTTTTCTCACTCCGCCACATGGTATCTCCATACTGCTTCTGGTCCTGTCTTTGCATATTCCAGATTCCCTCTTGGAATGCTTTATCTCTATCATCCATCCCTTATAAACCAGGTGCATGAGCTGTTTCTGCTCCAAGCCATTGCTCAAGCCTTTCTTCCCTCACCCTCTTCTTGTCCATCAAACACAGAACTAATCAGTTCCTGCTCTGTGCTCCATTGTACATTGCACTTTGCTGGTCATTACATCAGTTATATCAGAGGCACTCTAACTTTAATATGTGTTTGTATATCTGTATTTTTACATTCCAAACCTAGCTCAGACACTGAAACACAGTAAACATTTAATAAATGTTTGCCAAATGAACAAATAAATAAATGAATGTTTGAGCATATGTGAAAAGGCTGTTTATACCCTCCTTATAGTGTGTGTGAGATACATATTCATAACATATATTCATATATTCTAAGGTTAACAATAGGTAAGATGAAGAAAAGTAAATTAAATAAAAGGAAGGAAAATAAGGCAAAATGTATCCCTGTTACACAATCCCTGAGAACATCAAATTTCTAGTTAAACACACACACACACAATCAGCTTAATGTTGAATTAGAAATACAATGTCCAATAAATCAATTCTTATAAAATGTAAGTATATATTAATTTGCCTATGACTAACTACTTGCATGTTCAAATGATGCTTTTTTTGGCCTTTTTTCATCATCAACCTTTGCTTCACTGCTTGACAGATCAGCAGATGTCCAATTTAGTAATGCTTTTTAATAATAAATAACTAAAACTAAAGGTGCTTAGAATTACTCCATTTCAAAAACCTATCAGGACTGGATCTAAAAATAGACCATGATATTCTCCTTGTGAATATTAATAAAGCCTTACTCCCTATTACCTAATTAATACAAATTGTCAATAGTGAATTGTCAATACTATAAAGAAAATAAAACTCTTGTCATATCATAAAGATCTTAATTCCTGGTGTGCAATTTGGCATTGCAGGGGTCATTAAGAATAAGGCAGGGGAAGAAAACCTAAATGGAAATGTTCTGTTATTAGAAGTCAGTTTTCTTGGTTGAAATCCCATGAAACCTTTCTTGTCTGAATGTTCTTTGAAGTTGAACACTTTCTACTTACAAAACCTGGCCACTATAATTAGCTATGTTTCCATTTTAGTGGTGGCCTTTTCACTTCATCTTAAATCACATAAAGATGTGAGGCCATTTGTGAGATAAAAGGTTTACTCAAACCAATTCTCTGACCTGGATATCAGAGGTTTGGCAATCATAAACCCACTAAGAGAAACCCTCGGAGCATTTCCAAGGCTATGTAAGAATTTATTACCTTTTCTGTGAGAAGAGACAGGATTTTCTCTCATTTTATATGCTGGAAGAATGTATTGGAATTAAAGAGTAAGAGAAAGAATTAACATAATATTAAGAAACATGTCTGTCAGTTTTAGCAAGTCATAATAAGCACATGTGCACACACAGTATACACAACAAAATGAGGAAGAAAGTGGGGTTTTGGTGATAGTATCTGTGAAATTAGATAAACTCTTTTCTGTAGGAGTGTAAGTATTAGGAAACATCTATGAAAAACACAGTGTTTGACACAGTACATGTTTAACAACTCTACTTTGTTAATATTATTATAACAATTAATATCGTTAAGGAGTTAGTTGCCATTTTCAGCACAGTTAAGAATTTCAGCATCATTTTCTTATCTTTGTATAGTCATATGGTTTCTCTGGGGTTGTTTGTTGCATTGTTTTTTGGCTTTTCTCAGTCAAGTTTTATTTGCATGGAGGAATATCTAAGTTTTTAAATTTATTTCACCTATCATTTAATTTTTAGGATAATTATCTGTTTTTTATATTGTATTTTCCTCACACTCACTTAAGAAAAATATACTCAAGAATATTTATAGCAAATTTAATTGGATTTACTACAGTTGACCCTTCAAGCAATAATATCTTGCCCTGCATACCTGACCTATCTTTGAACTAATAAATTCAAACTGCAAATAAATGTAGTGAGGTAAATTGTAGAAATTCATCTTCAAAATGGTTTTTGTAAAGTGATTTATCAAAGATGCATATAATTAGAGATCCAATTCTCCAAAAATGTGCCAAAGAGAATTATTCACAAAGAATTCAGAGCTGAACATGAATTCTTTCACCCATTGCTCTATTTCTTTAGGACCAATAATAAATCTCATCCAGGTACTTAAACTCTTCATTATATCATTGGAGGATGAAGAGATGACAATAGTAATGATAGAAGGACATGCTAATACGAAACATTTCTATGGAGAGAAATAAGGTGACTTTGCAATGTTCATTCACCAGAGGACTAAATCTAGGGCTACTCTGGTGAACTGAAGAGGGAATATTTTAGTTCCTGCAGGTGCAAAATATAGTCATTTCATTTGGCATGCCACCTGTACCGTAATCCATCATCTAGCAAGCACCTGCTTAGGACTTCGGGTGCTAAGTGATACTTGGGCTACCCTAATGTCAGCCTTGATGTTATTTCTGTTCATTTTTCAATGAAAATTTTATTAATTAAAGTTTGTGTATGCGTTTCTTAAGGAAATTCCTTGTAATATTAAATGCAGTCTGTTAGCTCTGTCTATTTGCCACTGCCTTCTGAATCTTAGCATCTAGTCTTTGTGATCTTTGGAACTCTTTGTGGTAGAAGAATATCAGTCAGCGAGAGGAGGATGTTAATCACTTGGCTACATACCTGAAACATTGATAAAGTTATTGACCATTTGTATTCATTTTCTGAAGGTATATAATTTATACTGGATTACACTTATAAACAATTTTAAAAGAAAAAATATCCAGCCCTCACAAAATATACTTTATTTTTTTATTGTGTTTATTTATTTACTCATTTTTTATTTCAGCATATTACAGGGGTACAAATGTTTAGGTTACATATATTGCCTTTGCCACATCTGAGTCAGAGCTTCAAGCATGTCCATCCCCCAGATGGTGCACACTGCACCCATTAGGTGTGAATACACCCATCCCCTCCTCCCCCCTCCTACCTGCCAAACACCTGATGAGTGTTATTACTATATGTGCACTTAAGTATTGATCAACTAACAGCAATTTGATGGTGAGTACATGTGGTGCTTGTTTTTTCATTCTTGTGATATTCCACTTAGTAGAATGGGCTCCAGCTCTAGAACAAAACATACTTTAAATTTAAACTTACTACAATTTTGTAAGGTTTTTTTTAAAAAATCATGTTAAGAATTTTTTATCATAGAGAATGAATTAGTACTCTTATAATTTTCTTTCATAATTAATTATTATCACTAAAGATTGTGTGTGTGGTGCTAGTAGTAACATTCATCGGCTGTTGGGGAGGTGAGGGAGAGGAGAGGATGGGTATATTCACACCTAATGGGCGCGGTGCACACTGGGGAATAGACACGCTTGAAGCTCTGACTCTGGTGAGGCAAAGGCAATATATGTAACCTAAACATTTGTATCCCCATAATATGCTGAAATAAAAAAAAAAAGATTGTGTGTGTTTGTGTGTGTGTTCCTTGATTTTCCAGAGCAAACATTGACACTCATTTGTTTCACTTAAGGCAGAAACTAGACTAATTGACCTTGTCATAGTTGCTACCAAAGTAAGATATATCTAGTCAGCTTATCATTGCCTAAAACCTATCTGTTTGCTGAATTTTAAAAAGTGGGGCATGTAGTAAACTTTGGGGATGCGCAATCTAATATTCTTTTCACAAGGAAAATAGCATTAGATTTGAACTCCCTTTCTTTTATTAACCTCCCATGAAAGGATATATTCAGTATTGTATTTATATTATTTCTTCAGCTTCATTGCTTATCTGTAATATATAACATGGTGACAACCCTTTTCATATAATTATTTCTTCACTTCCCTTTAGGATTTCTACAAGCTCCTGATTCAACCTTTTCTGCTCTCTTTGCTCCCTTGTTGTCTTTCATTGATTCATCTTTTCTCTCTTATCATATGGAGATAGATACCTAATTCTGGCCCTATCCTCTTCACTCACTCTACAAGTATCATTGGAACAACTTTGTCCAACTGCTGCCTTTATACTTCAAATCTATATTTTTAGCCTGACTGCTAATCTGCACACAAGACTTGTTTTTCCAATTGCCCACTGTACATCTGCATCAGTGTTATTCACAGGTTCCTTGACTCCTGCATCCAACCTGAACTCATTAACATGCTTCCATATGTAGGTTTACCTATCTGCCTTATACATAGTCACTTTCTCCCAAGTTAGAAAATTTCAGTGACTCTCAAATTTTCTTTTCCCTGATCAAATCCTGCCAGTCCTATACCCACATCTTAAGAACGATCCTTCTTCAGGGGCTGGGCACAGTGGCTCACATCCGTAATACCAGAATTTTGGGAGGCCAAGAAAGGAGGATTGCTTGAGGCCAGGAGTTCAAGACCAGCCTGGGCAACATAGCATGACCCCATCCCTACAAAAAAATTTTAAAAATTAACCGGGCATGCTGGCTTGAACTTGTACTCCCAGCTACTTGGGAGGCTGAGGAAGGAGGGTCGCTTGCACCCAGGAGTTTGAGGTTGCTGTGAGCTATGATGATGCCACTGCCCTCTAGCCCAGGCAATAGAGTGAGACCCTGTCTCAAAAAAAAAAAAAATAGTGATCCTTCCTGCTGCTCCTTTTTGTTCAATAAGTACTTGGACTTCTAAAGGGATTTCCTAACTATATTCCTTCCACCAGCCTCTTATCCTTAAAATCTTTCTTCCAATCTGCCACTAGAGTTATCATCTTAACTTCTTAAAAGAGTCAAATCAGGGTTGGTTCCTAACAAACATTGCAAACTAAGAAGTTCTTGGTATATACAAACATTTGAGAGAGAGAGAGAGAGAGAGAGAGAGAGAGAGAGAGAGAGAGAGAGAGAGAGAGAGAGAACTTTGTTCTGTCCTCTATAACACCTGAAAGATCCTATATATATTTATGTTAGCAGAGTATTATACTACTTCAAATTCTTATATCAGCCAAATTCCTCACCACCTTAGAGCCTTTGCACTTGCTCTTTCCTCTGCCTGCAATACTCTTCTCCATGTTTCTGTGCTTCATTCTGTCTCCTGCTGAAAGGAGAGGCCTTCTGTACTCACCATACCTAAAATAGAGTTCATTGTCGCTCTCTATTTACTCTGTTTCATCTTCTTTCTTAGCATACATATGCATATACATATACAGACGTATCTTGGAGACATCGTGGGTTCAGTTCCAGACCACTGCAGTAAAGTGAGTCACATTAAATTTTTGGTCTCCCAGTGCATATGGAAGTTATGTTTATGCTATACCGTATTCTCTTAAGTGTATAATAGCATTATGCATAAAACTTATATACCTTAATTAAAAATATTGTTTTGCTGAAAAATGCTAATGATTGTCTGAGCCTTTAGTGAGTCATAATTATTTTGCTGGCGGACAGTCTTGCCTCGATATTGATGGCTGCTGACTGATCAGGGTGGTGGCTGCTAAAGATTGGAGCGACTGTGGCAATTTCTTAAAAGAAGACAACAATTAAGGTTGGCACATCAATTGACTCTTTCTTTCATGAAAGATTTTTCTATGGCATGTAATGCTGTTTGATGTCATTTTACCCACAGTAGAATTTCTTTCACAACTGAAGTCAATCTTCTCAAACTCTGTCTCTGCTTTATCAGCTAAGTTTATGAAATATTCTAAATCCTTTGTCATTTAAACAATGTTCATAGCATCTTTCTCAAGAGTAGATTCCATCTCAAGAATGCACTTTGTTTGCTCTCACTGTAAGTAGCAATTCCTCATCTGTTGAAGTTTTACCATGCAATTGCAGGAATTCACTCACATCTTCAGATTCTACTTCTAATTCTATCCTAGTTCTTTTGCTATTTCTATTACATATGTAATTACTTCCTCCACTGAAGTCTTGAACCCCTTAAAGTCATTCATAAGGGTTGAAATCAACTTCGTCCAAACTCCTGGTAATGTTGGTATTTTGACCTCCTCCCATATATCACAAATGTTCTTAATGACATCTAGAATGGTGAATCCTTTACAGAGGTTTTCAATATACTTTTCCCACATCCAACAGAGAAATCACTATCTATGGCAACTATAACCTTATAAAATGTATTTCTTAAATAATAAGACTTGAAAGTAAAAATTACTCCATGATCTGTGGGCTACAGAATGGATGTTGTGTTAGCCGTCATGAAAACAAGATTAATCTCCTTGCACATTTCCATCAGAGCTCTTGACTGACCAGGTGAATTGTCAATGAGCAGTAATATTTTGAAAGGAATCTTTTTTCTGAGCAGCAGGTCTCAATAGTGGGCTTAAAATATTCAGTAAAGCATATTGTAAACAGATGTGCTGTCATCCAGGCTTTGTTGCTCTATTTATAGAGCACAGGCAGAGTAGATTTAGTATAATTCTTAAGGGCTCTAGGATTTTCACAATGCTAAATTAGCATTGCCTTCAATTTAAAGTCATCAGCTGCATTATCCCCTGACAAGAGAATCGGTCTATTCTTTGAAGCTTTGGAGCAAAGCATTGACTTCTCCTCTCTGGCTATGAAAGTCCTAAATGGTGTCTTCTTCCAATAGAAAAACTGTTTCATCTACATTGAAAATCTGTTATTTAGTGTAGCCATGCTCATCAATGATCTCGGCTAGATCTTCTGGATAACTTGCTGCAGCTTCTACATCAGCACTCGCTGCTTCACCTTGCACTTTTATGTTATGGAGATGGTGTCTTTCCTTAAACCCCATGAACCAACACCTGATGGCTTCCAACTTTTCTTCTCCAGCTTCCTCACCTCTGTTACCCTTCACAGAACTGAAGAGAACTAGGGCCTTGCTTTGGATTGGGCTTTGGTTATTGCCAGTTTGATCTTCTTTCCAGAATACTCAAACTTTCTCCATATCAGCAATAAGGTTGTTTCACTTTTTTATCATGTGTGTGCCCACTAGTGTAGCACTTTGAATTTTCTTCAAGAACTTTTCCTTTTTATTCACAACTTGGCTAACTGTTTAATGCATGAGGCCTAGCTTTTTGGCCTATCTCAGCTTTTGACATGCCTCCTCATTAAACTTAATCATTTCTAACTTTAGATTTAAAGTGAGAAATGTGTGACTTGTCCTTTCCCTCAAACACCTAGAGGCTATTACAGGGTTATTAATTGGCCTAATTTCAATATTGTTGTGTCCCAGGGAATACAGAGACTGAGGAGAAAAAGAGACATGAGGTAATTGCCAGTCTGTGGAGCAGTCAGAACACATACAACATTTATCAATTAAGCTCATTGCCATATATGGGTGCCCCAAACAATTACGATAGTAACCTCAGAGATCACTGATCACAGATCACCATAATAGTTATAATAATAATGAAAACATTTGAAGTATTGTAAAAATTATCAAAATGTGACAGAGACATGAAGTGAGCTCATGCTGTTGGGAAAATGGTGCCAACAGACTTGCTTGACTCAGGGTTGCCACTAACCTTCAGTAAAAAATGCACTATCTGTGAAGCCAGTAAAGCAAAGCTCAATAAAATGAGGTATGCCTCTATGTATCTACATGTGTCTGTATATACATATGCCTATGTGTATTATACATGCATATCATACATGTATGTGGATGTATTATCATATATATCAAATACACATACCTATGTATATACATATATATCATACATCTATATGCATATATGTGCAAAGACTAGATATTTTTCTAGTGCTGTATTCCAGTGTCTAGCCTATGGATGGTGCAGTGGGTATCTTCTGAATACACACTCCATTTTAAGAAATCTTAATCTTTTTGAAAAGTTGGAATGATATTAGAAGTTTGGTGTCCAGTGCAAAAGCTTTTACTGTAAAAATACTATGAAAAATAAAAGTTGTGTCTAATGTATCAAATGTTCATTATTTATCTTTATTTTGTGATGGGGGACAAGTTAAATTAAGGGGATCTTAGGAGAATATGTTCATTCCATGTGCAATGAGTGAAGAAGAAAAGGGAAGTGCGAGTGTTGGAAGGAAGTGAGCATGTGTCTCCGTGTCACATTTTGGTAATTCTCACAATATTTCAATATTTCCATTATTTTTATAACTGTTATGGTGGTCTGTGATCAGTGATCTTTGATGTTACTATTGTAATTGTTTTGGGGTACGATGAACTGCATGCTACCACATGAGAAGTTTTAATACTCATAGAAGTTGATGGTTTTTATAGGAAGCTCAGTCCTCCAGACCCTCCAGATTTTCTCTTCCACTAAAATTACAAACTAAAAATAATGAATATTTAGTACATATCAAGTACAATAATTATAAAATGCCTGATTTGAGGTCCCACATTCAGATATCTGTTATGTAAAATATTCATTTGATGGCTAAAACATTCATATTTGTTATCTTTTTTTAGTTCCCTAGATGAAGATTAAATTATATAAATAATTTGGCTAATAAGGAAAATAGTGAAGAAATGAAATTTTAGTTAAAAGGAAGTCAATGAAAGGATTAATTAAGTATAAAATAATCCCATTTTGATTCATCACAGAAATGGGTTCTTAAGGTCTTGTTGCAATCAATAACATGAAGATGTAAAAATTTTTAAAAATAATAATTAAAGCAAATCCAGAAGTAGAGGAGCAGAGTCTGTATTTAACTCTAGCAAATTACGTAGAAAGAAAATTATCTGTGCCATGAAAACATTCAACTGTCTGCATCAATACACAGCCTAACTAAGTTCCCAGAGGCTCAACGTGCAACAATATTTGCCTATTCACATTTTTTGATTTAGCACCTACTATGTGATAGGCACTGCCAAGCATATAATGAGTGAACAAGGTAGATACGAGTTTTGTCCTCATAGAGGATAATTCTATAGGAACGGTCAAAACTCTATATACACAGAGGTATTTTTGACTAATTGCAAGGCATTATAAAGGATGAAACAAAGGAGTTGAACAATTTAAATAAGACTTCATATGTTTGTTGGACATTAGTCTGTCTTCTTTTGAAAAGTTTTTCTTCATGTCCTTTGCCCACTTTTTTTTTTATTATTTCAGCATATTATGGGGGTACAGATGATTAGGTTACATATGATGCCCTTGACCCCCTCCCCTCCAAGTCCAAGCTTCAAGTGTGTCCATCCCTGGGAAGGTGCGCATCACACTCATCGTTTATGCATATGCCCATCCCCTCCTCCCCCCTCCCTCCTCCCCCCTGCCCGACATCCAATAGATGTTATTCTTATATGTACACTTATGTGTTGATCAGTTAATACCAATTTGATGGTGAGTACATGTGGTGCTTGTTTTTCCATTCTTGGGATACTTCACTTAGTAGAATGCATTCCAGCTCTATCCAGGAGTATACAAGAGGTGCTATATCACCATTGTTTCTTAAAGCTGAAT
>RJWJ010037267.1:0-15627 GCA_004363605.1 Indri indri | reverse complement strand
TCTCAAAAAAAAAAAAAGAGTGATAGGAAGAGATTATTGCAAACTGCCGGTGAGGAAGTATGTGAGGGCATTTGAGAAAGGCATTTGAGCAGAACCTTGAGTAATAAAATAAGATTTATACATATTAAGATAAGGACAAGGCACTATGAACCTCTGGGGGCATTATCAGTTACCCCAGCAAGGGCAGAAGAATTCAAATCACTTAAAAACTTTTCCATTACTTCTAATAACTTCTTATGGTTTGCAAGGTCTCCCACTCTTTGATCCTTGCTTTCATGAGGCTGGAAAACCAAGGTCCAAATTCTAGAATGATAACAACAACATAATAGTTAATATTAACCAAGTGCTCGCTATGTGTCAAAGACTTACATGAATATCTCAAGCTTCACAACAAACCTGAGAAGGTTATTATCTCATTACACCAATAAACAAACATATAGGAAAAGTCGTTTGCCTAATACCACTCAGCAAGTAAGTGGGAGAGCAGGGACTTAAACTCGGATCTTTTCCCAGCATCTAGGCTCTCCATAGGGTAGATCAGGGTTTCCAGAACTATGTTTTACAGAGTTCTGATTCCTTAAAAAATTATTGGTAGTTTTTTGGGTTTTGATTTTTTGTTTGTTCGTTTTTGTTTTGGGGGGACCAGGTTGGGGGGGTGCAGAATATCTTGGTTTTAAATAAGGTTCAGAAATGCCATACACCTTTTAGATTCATGCTTCAGATTATTTAAAGTTTTACATAAGAAATTTTGTTTAACCCATCATTTCCTAAACTTATTTAATCTCGGAATTCATTTTCTCAAGAAATACTTACGAAGATAAATCTAAGAAATATATTTAGGGGCTACTGCTTTTGGTAATAAAAGAATTTTGGAATAGAAAAATTATGTATTCCACCCTAGGCTTGAGGAAGATGAATTTGGCAGCAGTGTGTAGGTTGGAACTCATAAGCACAGATAAATTTCCTTTCCTCGGACTGGAATTCCCTCAGCTGAAAGTGAATACCTTTGTGAATGGAAGTTCTTTGTTCTCAGCTCTGATTCTTTCCATCTCTCTGAAACTAGCAAAATAAAGACATTAAAAGGAAAGGAGGAATTACTTACATTGCAGAAATTAATTATGAAGCTATCCACAGTTCATTCTTTGTCAGGACAAGAGCAAGAAAAAAAACCAATGTTATTAAGGAATCTGGACATTTTGTTCACTGATTTTATTAGTGTCTGGAAGATGTGTACTGACAAAGCATCAGTAGTGAATGAGCTGGCAGCCAATGGGTGGTCTCCTTCAGAGACATGACAATTTGTTCTTACATTAACTGGCTTTTTATCTCACATCCCACATTTCTTCCAGGCTCACATGTGTTACCACCACAATACCTGCCCACGTAGCCACTTAACCCTGAAATGGGGTGCTGGAGGAAACCAAGTCGTGGAAGAATCCATCTCATCTCTTACACCACACAAATGGTCTGCTGCAAATGGCCCTTTGAAGTGCTATCTCTTTGATGTGGGTCACTTCAGAATCCTTCCTTTTCTCCACTTCCCTGTGTCCTACCCACTGTTCTCAGTTGTTATCGTGTCCCCCAGCCTTCCCTGTTATCACCCCATCCTCCTGCTTCAGCGAACCTTATCCTTGCTTCCTCCAGGTCTCCTATAAAACAGTGGCCTTCCAAGCAGAAGTGTCTTCATAACACTACGAACGAGGAGAAAACACAGTGCGTAATTTTAGGCATTGCGGGACAGCATCAAAGAGTTTAGGGTGTTCACCACCTCAACCTCCCTCTCCTGACCTCCACGCCTTTCACCAGCAGACCAGCGTGCTCCTCTCTGGTCCTGTTTCAGAATTCTGCACTTTAAAATGATATCCCCAGTATTATCTCCTTCATCAATATTGATGTGAGGATCAAATGATAGGTACTTTTTAGAAAAATTTGTCTTTTTCTAATTAAAAAAAATAAGAAAGGTACAAAGAATAAGACGTGAATATTCCTTCTACCTCAAATTAGCAACTGTTTATCTTTTGTCAAATTTCCTTCCCTTTTTCCTGTATTTGAAGTAATTTTCAATTAATGTATGTATATATGCCCCTTTTAAAGACTGAAAGGAAGCATTGCAGATAAAACTATTGTCCTCTTTGACCATGTCTAGCCCAGTTTTCCCTTTCCCCTCTCGTCCATCCCCACCCCCAATCCCAAAGCAATCACTTCTATGAGTGTGTCTTCCAGTATAACCGTTAGATTTTACAAACATATATTTGTATCCAGGAACCGTATGTAGAAGTGTTATTGTATTTTTTAAAACATGCAAATGAAACTGGCAGTTCCCCCAAAAGATTAACATGGAATAATGGCCATATGTTCCAGCAATTCCATTCCATTCCATTGCATTCCATTTGTATAGTCCATATATACCCAAAGGAATTGAAAGCAAGGACTTGAACAGATATTTGTATACCAGTGTTCGATGCAGTATTATTCACA
Organism: Indri indri; assembly: GCA_004363605.1. Classification (NCBI taxonomy): domain Eukaryota; kingdom Metazoa; phylum Chordata; class Mammalia; order Primates; family Indriidae; genus Indri; species Indri indri. Next base: position 13,149 of record RJWJ010037267.1, on the reverse strand, counting down.
ATAGTCCAAAGGTGGAACCAATTCAAGTGTCCACCAACAGATGGATAAACAAAACATGGCATATACTTACTATAAAAAAGGATGAAGTTCTGATACATGCCACAACATAGATGAACTTGAAGACATTATGTTAAATGAAATAAGCAAGACACCAAAAGATATGTGTTGTATGATTTCATTTATGTAATGTACTTAGAATAGGCAAATTCATCAAGATCAAAAGTAATAGAGATTACTAAGGGCTCGGAAGAGGGGCAGTGAAGTGATATTGCTTAATGGTTACAGAATTTATATATGTCGTATATATTTTACTGCAATTTAAAAAAATTAATAACAAATACACCAAACCCATTGAATTGTCCACTTTATTTGTTTATTTTATTTTATTTTATTTTCTATTTTAGGGATTGGGTCTCACTATGTTGCCCATGCTGGAGTACAGGGGCTATTCACAGGTGCAATCACAGTGCACTGCAGCCTCAAACTCCTGGTATCAATCAATCCTCCCTAGTAGCTGGGACTACAGTCTTACCCATCATGCCCAGATGAATTGTTCACTTTAAATGGGAGAATTGTATGGTATATAAACTATGTCTCAATAAAGCTGCTTAAAATTGATATGTAATATGCCTAGTGTGGTGGCTCACACCTCTAATCCCAGTATTTTGGGAGGCCAAGGCAGGAGGATCCCTTGAGTTTAGCAGTTGGAGACCAGCCTGGGCAAAATAGTGAGACACTGTCTCAACAAAAAGTAAGAAAAATTAGACAGGTGTGGTGGTGGTGGTGGTGTGTCTGCAGTCCCAGCTGCTCGGGAGGCTGAGGTAGGAGGATCACCAGAACCCAGAAGTTTGAGGCCGTAGTGAGCTACGATCACATCACTGCATGCACTCCAGCCTGGGCAACAGAGGGAGACCCTGTCTGTAAAAAGAAAATAAAAACAAAAATAGATATATGTTATATATGGTATACACATAATTCAACTTTTTCTCACAAATTATATTTTTGAGATCTACCCAAGTTGAGGGATAGAGCTATATAGTTCATCCCTTTTTAATGCTAAGTCATAGCATTACCACAATTTATACATCCATTTTTTAATCAAAGACACTTAGATTGCTCCCAGCGTTTCATTCTTTCAGACGGGGCTACAATGAACATTCTCACATATGTCTCCTCAGGTGTGGGCAAGGTGTCCTCTTATACAAGAGTGCATCATGTGTTTTGAAAGACTTAAAGTATTATATAAATGTAGGGTTCTTATTTTCATAACCTTTACTCTTAGCCACTTATTTAACAAATGCTTATTGAACCTGCACCAAGGTAAAACAGGACTCACGACAACCTTAGAGGATCTTACAGTCTGTGGGGCAGAAGAGAGTAATGAGGTGATTAGAATGAGGGGTGATGGACTCCTGAACACTTCAGGCTCCATAGGCGGCTCCTTCCACCTGTGTTTTTCATCAGGTCCCCCCTCAACTTCTCATCTTCCTTTCCTTGGCTTGTCCCCTTTTCCTCCCACTATCTCCATTTGTTACCCCACTTGGCTTTCTGTTAGCCCAGCGTCTCTTTCAAGAGAGGCTCTTTATCCTTACTTCTTCCCTCTCACCTTACAGAAAAGTATCAGCCTTAGAAGAAATTTTTCTAAAAACAAGATTAAAAGAAAAAACAAAATGCATATTTGCCCACGAAATTTAGGGTTTGAACATCTCTTATTACTTGTTTCTTCCTGCTAGGTACTAGGCTAACTCAGGCTTTCGATGATAAGGTATTATTATCAAGCAAGGACAATAATTTTAGCTGATATTGTTCATTATATAGGTTAGCATTCAATGCACTATCAATATTTTAAAAATATCTGTTGACCAACAACAGTAGTAGGTTCTATCATCACACCATGTGATGCACAGTTCTAAGCACTGGAGAGATACAAAGATTATGAAAACAAGGTCCTGAACTCACAATGAATAAAGAAAATGTAGTACACCCATGGACCTCCAGGTTCTACAATAGTGCATGACACAGAGTGGACACACAGCAACTATTTGTTGAATATGAATGAGTGAATGAATGAACAAATGAGCAGGACACTTATCAAGAGAAGATTGAATGGATGCTGGACAAAAATAAACCAGAATTATCCCCTAGGGATACATACACTGTATGTTCAACATTCAATCGATCAAATACATGCATGCATTTATTTTACAATGCACATCTTTATATCTCTGAAATCAGGCTGTATCCTGTAAGCACTGTGGGCCCAATGGAGTCATGACATGGCTGTGACTGTGCATACCCAAGTGTCAAAAGCTCCAACATCAAGACATGTCCGAATGGGTATCAGAACCTTGGGAAAAAATCCAGAGAGCAGTATGGGGGCACTCTCTTACCTCTCAGGACCCAAATGGTTATGGGAAGGGGGTGGGGACGAGTGGTGAATCTGATACGTTTTGCAGCAGGGGTCAAAAAGAAATTCTCGCCCCACACTTGCACAGTCAGCTTAAGAGCCCAGCAACAACGGTTTTTAGTTCTTTTATGAAGTCTTTTAAGAAATGCTGCATCACCAACACTCTCGGTGGCACAGAGAATACAAGACAGCATTGTGTCCTAAATTGAGAGGTTGCATTTTTTTTCCTCCTAGTGATATAAAAAATAATGGTGCATCCTACATCTGATAGCGTTTTAGATTTGATGAAATAAATTACCTATTTTGTGTCAGGATTGCTAAGAATACAAAAAATAAAGCATAAGCAAATGGCATGATCCTCACCTTTAGCAAATGTATACTCCAATTGGAAAGTGAAGACATCTATTTGCTATATTTCATAAGCAGCATTTAATACAAGAGAGTAGATGGCACAGGCCAAGAGAATGTTTCCAGATTTTTGAAGAGGCAGTGATGACTGGGGGAGAGCCCTCCCTAGAAATGAGTCAGGGACCCTCTTCTGAGAGAAGTAGGTGTTATTTTTTTAATTAATTAATTAATGTGTTTTTTCAAGAAACAGGATCTCTCTTCATTGCCTAGGCTGGAGTGCAGTGGTGAAATTCATAGCTTACTGCAGCTTTAAACTGCTGAGCTCAAGTGATCCTCCTGCCTCAGCCTCCTGAGTAGCTGGGAGTACAGGCATGCTCCACCACACCCACCTTTTAAAAATTTTCTTGTTTTTTAGTAGAGATGGGGTCTCGCCCAGGCTGATCTTGAACTCCTGGCCTCGAGTGATCCTCTTGCCCTTGGCTTCCCAAAGTGCTGGGATTACACGGTATGAGCTACCATACCTGGCCTTAGAAGTGAGTCTTGAACTTGGCAAGTAAGTAAGGATATGACTCAGGTAAACAAAGAGGAAAAAGAGAGAGTATATTCCATAAAAAAGGAAATAGATAAGAAAAAATGGCAGTATAAATACAAAGCTTACAGGAAAGCCAGTCAAGAGTAGAGGGTTCTTAAGGAAAGCTCCGTTGGAGGCCGGATTGTAAAATGCCAAACCAAGGAGCCTAGATGCAATATTGGGGGTAATGAGGACTTCTGTGCGGAGATTTATTTGTTCCAAGTTGTGCTGTTAGAAGTTTAGGCTGGAATCAATGTGCAGAAAGGATTGGATAGAGGAAAGGGCAAGGGACGTGGAGGGGACAGCGTAGAGAATGGAGGAGAAAGTTCTGCCATCGAAGAATGAAAACAGGGCAAATAACCTGAGAAATAAATTGAAATAAAAAGAATGGAAGGAAACAAAAAAGCAAAACATTAATTTAAACAAAAGACAGTGTTAGGGGTTGAATTGTGTGCCCCCCCCAAAATAGGTTAAAGTCCCAACCTGGGATACCTCAGATGTGACCCTATTTGGAAATAGGGTCTTTGTATTACCCCATTTTCTGTTGCTTATAACAGAATACCTGAAACTGGGTAATTTATAAAGAAAAGGAATTTATTTCTTCTAATTATGGAGGCTGAGAAGTTCAAAGTCAAGGGGCCACATCTGGCGAGAGCCTTCTTTCTGCTGGGGACTCCGCAGAGTCCCAAGGCAGTGCAGGGCATCACGTGGTGAGGGGGCTGAGCGTGCTAGCTCAGGTCTCTCTTCCTTTTCTTATAAAGCCACAAGTCCCACTCCCATGATAACCCAGTAATCCATTCATCTATGAATTAATCCATTCATGAAGGCAAGGCCCTTATGACCCAATAACCTCTTAAAGGTACAATCTCTCAATACTGCATCTTAGGAATTAAATTTCGACATGAGTTTGAGAAAGGAGAAATATTCAAAAAAACGTAGTAATCTCTAAGAAGTAATCAAGTTAAAAATGAGGTCATTCGGACGGGCCCTAATCCAATATGACTTTACGAAAAGGGGAAATTTGGCCACAGAGACAGACATGAACACAGGAAGAACACCACATGAGCCTGCAGACAGAGATTGGGTGATGTATCTACAAGCCAAGGAACGCCGAAGATTGCCAGCAAACCACCAGAAGCTAAAAGGCAGAAGGGATTCTTCCTCCCAGCCCTCAGAGGGAACCAACCCTGAAGATGATGCCTCGGCACTTTGTTCGTGCGAGTGCCCTTGCAGACTCATGCAAATAATCTTAACATCCGTTTTCCAAGTGGTGTAGAGTGGTTCCAGACACAGAGAGATGCTTTGCAACAAAACAAAACAAAACCCGACCAATCCAACTGAAACTTTAATACAATGTCTTCTTAATCTAGAAGGGCTTTTTCTACAGAAGTCTTTGAAGATCTAAAGTGAACTATTCAGCATAGTTGAAAAAGGCAGAAAAAGGCATGTGTGACAAGAAACTTTTCACCCTAAGTCTTTTGCCTTCCAGATGATCTTCAAAATGCAAAGTTTTCTCTCCTCAATGTTCTTGGAAGGCATGGTGGATCGAGGCAATGTGGCCTTACACAGACTTGGTCTGAATTCTTCCAAGGCACTTATATCCAATTCTTTTGTGACACCCCGTGGAGTTGCTGAAAACTAGCTGACTAGTTCTGCCAGAGGAGACAAGAAAGGAAAATGCTACACTCTTTCAAGTTTCTCTTTGGCAGGGGCTTTCCACTGTTCTTCCACAGTATTCTCAGATCTATCCCACACTGCCCTATTTGGATGGGGAGTCCCTGAAGCCCCTGTGTAACTGGAGAAGTTTCCTGGAGCTGCTCGGGAAGTGGGCACTGTCTGCACAGGCTGAGCACTGATGAGTTGTTTCTGTCTGTCTCCTCACTTAGCCCACTTTCATACAAGCTTTGCACAGCATGGAAGTTATGGGCTAAGGCTCAGGGGGCTAAGCTACCTAGATTCCAAGCCCGGAGCTGTCATTTACTGGCTGTGAGAACGTCATCGGAAGAGAACCTAATAGATTTGTGCCTCTGCTTCCTTATTAAATGGGAGTAATTCTAGAATTTTTTTTGATAGGATTTTTGTGAAATCTACATAGGTTGTTACATATAAAGAGTGTAAACAAATACCTGGCACATTGTAGGTACTCAATAAATATAAGTAATTATAATAACTGTGCCACATCCTTTATGAAATTTCTGTAACATTAAAAAATTATTCTCAAGTCTAGAGAAAATATTTAGAAACCATATCCTTGTGAAAAGTTTATATATATTTATGATAAAAAGTATGATTATATGTACTTGGAAAGATATCACCTCACTAAGCTCCAGTTTTTTAACGTTTAAAACACAAGCTTCCCTGTATACACTACAAAGTATAACATGTCTGTACAAAAATATGCTAAATACTTCCAGTTATTTAAAAATAATTGCTTCTTTACATCTAAAACCTTCAAAACCCAGCTCTCAAAATCAAAAATGATAAATGATATCTGGGGGTATTTTATTTCTTTGAAATGAATAAATTTTTAAAAAGAGAATATTTTTACAGCAGAACATACTGAATTGTAACTGTGTAAAACAATGATAATCATTTCCTGAATTTCTTCTAAAATAATTTTCTTTTATTTAACTCATGTTCATGTGTCCTCAGACTTTGCATTGTGTCATCAGTCTACCCTTAGGGAAACCACTAGAATATGACTAATTCATCACAGTTGGTATCTAACGATCAAGAACCAGCTGAGATGAATCCCGGAACAAAGCACTGAAAGACATGTATTTTTATGAGTGACCCATAGGTAGCGGGAAAAATACACACAATGTAAAAAATAAAATGAGTGGACGTGAATTAGGAAATATGAGAATAGAGGAACAAGTTGTGAAACGAAAGCACAAGGAACGAAGTGAACAACAAATGTAGAATGCTGGGCATTCGGACATCATGGATCTGGTTTCTTTCACAAGTCACTGACTTGGAAAAGAAGAAGACTGAAAAGGACTTAGAAGCCACAGCAACCAAATGCAATGGGTAGAATTTGTGTGGCTTGTGACTAAAACAAAACAAAACAATACCAAAGGGGGGAAAACCCAACAGTTGTAAGAACATATTTTTGAGACAATAGAGTTTGACTATGGACTGGGTTTTATAAACACCAAGTTATAATTGTCAATTTAGCTAGTGTTATAATGGCATTATGACATTATCATGCACTTTATATGCTTGCATGGGTATGCTTATTTTTTTTATATAATATTATATAACAGTATTATATAGCACTATTATAACAGCATACTGAAATAAATAGGAGTGAAATAAGCTGATGTCTGGGGCTTGCTTTAAATACTTTAACAAAGAAAAGAAAAGAAAAAATACATTATGCACATATGGCAAAATCTTGGTAATTATTGAATTGAACGTTCGCATGAGAATTCATTATACTATTTTCTCTTCTTTGTATGTTTAAATTTTTCATAATAAAATAAAATTACTCTTCAAAATGACAGACATATAGTTTTTAAATGTCACTCTTTTCGTCTAGTAGGCAAAACTATTATAACTGCTTATAATTTTAACCTGTTAAAATTAAATTATTACAGGTAGAAGTTGGATTTTGCATCTTGTACTTGTCAAAAATAACTTTTGTAGAATGAATAATAATGTAATTGAAATTAACCTAAGGGTCTAATTATACTACTACTATATAAATTGCTTTTTACAGATTTTCCTTAAAATAGTCACATCCTATAATTCAAGACAAAATAAGATAGGTATCATAAGAATATATATGCAAAGCTTATTCTAAGTGAACTTTTGATAGATTCAGGAGGTGTGATACGGGAAGGGAAGAACAGAGAAGCACAGAGGTATCAAGTTTTCGAATTTGGGCATCCAGAAGAATGGTGGTGCTGTTAGAATTATGAAAATTGAAATAAGAAGTATGAAACTACTTACAGTGATAAGATGGGGAGCTCAGGTTGGAGTGTTGAGTGTGAGCTCTGGGGGGTACCCCAGAGGAAAATGTTCAGCAGGCAGTGAAAAATAGGTTTTTGTGACTCAGGATTTTTCAGGGCTAGAGATTTGGAGTCTGCATGCCTAGAAGTGGTTTATGATGTGCTGGCTACGGGCATAAGTGGAAAGGAGAATGAGAGAAGATAAAGGAAAAGGTCTAAAGATAGAATACTGGAGGGCCACCACATTTAGGAAAGGAGAAGGGAAAAGCCTGGAGATAAAGAAGTGTTTTGAGTATTAAGAGAACCAAGAGATACAGAAGTACAGAAGCTAAGAGAAGACTTGTTTTCTGCCAGGGCTGGCATTATTTCTTCAACACAGAGATAATAGCTTTGAATGGACAGATGATTTCACATAGGATTTCCTTTAGTTTCTTGATAATTACTTTGCCTCTGCTTAGAGATGTTAAATATTTCCTTGGGGCTATTTACAACCCTGTCCCCCTTCCCCCAGCAAGTGTATAGATAGAAAATATTGAGAAAGTGTATAAAATCTGTCTTATTCAGTTCAGGCTGCTACAATAAAATATTGTTGACTGGGGGCTTATAAACAACAGAAATTTATTTTTCGCAGTTCTGGAGGCTGTAATTCTGAGATCGGGCTGCCAGCATGGTTGGGTTCTAGCGAGGGCCCTCCTCCAGATTACACACACACTGCAGTCTTTTCCTCACGTCTCCACGTGGAGGAAGGAGAGCAAGAGAGATCTCTGAGGTCCCATTCGTGAAGGCTCCACCCTCATGACCTAATTACCTCCCAAAGGCCCCCACCTCCTAATACCACCACTTTAGGGGTTAGGATTCAATATATGAGTTGGGGGGGGGGTCACAAACCCTGTAACAAATCTACATAATTTTGGACTATTGATGCCTTCCATGAGATGTCAGGGGTCTGGCTTGTTTTGAAGTGTTCAAACTGGTAGATTTGAAACCAAGACCATGAAATAAGGGTTACATCAGTTAGATGTTGGGTAGCTAATAAAAAAATCCCCTAAATTTCCTTTTTTAAAGAGAAGCCTTTGGGAATAGACTATGAAGGAGGACAGACAGATAAATCTGCTAAACGGTTCAGAAAAGTCAAGGATGCTAAAGGCTGAGCCCAGTGGCTTGGCAGTCAGGATGTCACTGTCAACTACTAAGAAAGGAGGTGAAGGAGAATGGTGGGGAAGCCCAGACTTCAAGGGGTGCATTCTATGGGCTTCCACAGTGAATAGGGACCAGAACCTGAGGCCATGGGAAGAGACTCACATTGACAAAGTTTGGTGGTTACAGAGCACTGAATAGTTTCAATAGTTTTAGGAAATAGCAAAGCTGTCGGAAATTTTAAAGTTAATACTAATTATCATTACGTAAAGAATAACAGAGACCTAAGCTTGAAGGCAGAGGCCCAAAAGGCAACCAAGTGAAGAACAAGTAAAACATGACAATTGATAGAGTCCAATCTCAGGGAAGGTGGGGGTTTTTGAGTTTAAGTCACGGGGTTTAGCTTGTGAAGGAGGAAGTCACAGGGTTTAGCTTTTGCAAGGAGGATTAATTCCTCAGAGAGAAGAAAGATAAATAATGGAAGGATGCAGAAATACTTGTGGAAGCTCTAGTGGGAAGTACTCTACTTGAAGAAGGTGGCGATTCGCTCTGTTGCGAGTGAGAAGGCGGAGCAGCTGAGACCTTAGACGGAAAAGGTTTAGAATTGCAGAGGTAGAAGACGTAATGGAGAGATGATGAAAAGAATGCTGAAGAGCTGAACATCCTCTTCTGAGACTGTATGAATTCACAGCAGATCCAGTCAACATACTCTATTGCTGTCCCAGTAGCAGGTAACGACTTGGGAAAGTAACAAAGAAAGTAGATGGGGGAGATGCCTGGTGGGGAAAGGAAGGAATTCAAGGGAATGAAGAGTCAGGATCATGATATAAGGAAATTAGTGCATAAACACACACACACACACACACAACCACAACACAAAACTGACCTCAACTGGTACGAAGATAAGGGAAGTCAGAATGGAGGTAATGGATGGAGAAAGTAGGAGAGGGTTCTAGGGATTAAAGGTCACAAAGAAATAAAAAAAATAGGAAGCGAGGCAGGATGAGGCAGGACAGGGGGGCTGTGAGGTGAGAAGGGAATTCTACATCCTTGGAGCAAGTTCTTCACTAAGGCAGTCCCTCACATTAGTGACTAATAAGTTCCTGGAAATGGGTTCAAAAGCAAACATGTAAGGAAAAAAAATTCATAGATGTTCAAAATGATTCTCACTACTAGGAAGAAATGATTATAAAATTTCTCACTATGGTTTGTGCAAGCCCTGGCTCTGTCAGGCATGAGCAGCTGGGGAGGTGCTGAAAGTTCCAGCCTCCCTGCCCCCACCCTGGAACCCGTAGCAGGGCGTTGGCTGCCTGGGTCAGCCCACACATGTCCCAGTTACCTGGGTAGATTAAACCTGACCACCAGCATCAAGCCAGGCTGTGTAGTTGGAACAGGGGAGGGGGACAGGGATCTTTATTTTCTGACCTATGAAGGACATGATTGTGTTATTTCACTAAAAGGTTGAGGTCGTCTGCCAGAACTGCCCCCCACTCCCTGACCTGGTAGAGCAGGTTCTAAGCCCTGGCACATGTCCCCTGAGCCTCCTCCATGAGTGTCATCTGTGTGGAGGCAGAGCTCAAAGACCGTGGTTCTTCAGTATGGGGTGGTGGGCACTGCAGCCACAAGCCTGCAGCAGCCTGTGCTACTCTCGATGAGTGGCTAATAGCACCACCTGTCACTCCGTAGCTGGTGTCATCTCTCAGATGATGACCCAGAATGGAATTTGGTGTAAGAAAGGCAGTTGGGGGGAGGGAGTGTATATTAATGTATGGTACACAGCTGTGCACACTGAAGACCCTGTACTTGAAAGTTAAGGACTGCTGGATGTGCTGGTGACGTTTGCAAATGAAAGTTGTCCTGACTAGGCATGTAACTAAGCAAAGCTGCACTCTCATTCTGGGACTGGGGAATGAATTTGCTTTAATCTTCAGGCTCAAGAGCCTCACCTCTTCTGTAGGTCATTTAAGAAAGCACCCACAGTTCCTCTCCCTGCCCTCCCCTTTCTGTTCTCCATCCTGCCACATCTAGATCTAGTGGCTGGTTTGGCCGCTAGACCAGCAGAAGAGCTTAACAGCATGGGCTCTGGAGTCAGCTTGCCTGGCTAAGCACTAAAACTGTAGCTATTATTCCCTTTATTAGAGCCACCCTTTCGTCCCCTCCTCTGAACTTCCGGAAAATCACCTATTCCTTGAAAGTTATATGTATGCCCCTCCACTTCCTTTACGGAATTTGTTTTCGCAAGTCTTTGAAAGTTCACTTCCTGCATGAGTGCTTCCCTGCCTGAGGGAGAGTGAACTTGCCTTCCTTAGCTACACACGCAGCCTCCCTCCCCCAGCCCTTCCAAAGCCACAGCAGGACTCACATGCTGGGGACAGGGGTGGGCACAGACGCAGGTTTTATGTTGTCTTAACAAAATATTGCCGTTTTACAATAACACAATAAAAATCAAACTATTTCACAATTTAGTTAGAAAACTTAATCCACTTTTGCAGTATTTTCATATTTTTGACACATATAAAATATTTTCCCTCTCAGAAGCAGGCAAGGGAAAGATGTCTCCTCATTCTCCTTCCCCCCATGCCTATGGTCCTTTTATCCTCTGTTCTTGCCTTCTTCCACTCTCCTTTTGCTGGCTTTTAAAATTTTATTTCACCCTTTTATTAGCCAACAGTTACCCGAGAGTGAGAAAAAATAGGGGAGGAGGAATCTCTTCACCATATTGTCATTTTACAAGAATCATGTCTATTGAAAGGTTGCGACTTACGAGGAACCACCAAATGCGATTTCTCTAATTCTTTTATGAGTTCATTCATTTAACGAATGTCCTACTGTGCGCCTGGCACTATAATAGACACTCTCCCTTCCTCACCCTAAAAAACTGAGTCGTGGGGCTAACCTTTGTGTTTAGTTCTCTTGCAATTAAGACCTTAATTTAAGAAAACAACTATTGGAATTTGATATATTCTTTCCTCCCCTCTTTGTAAAACATAAATGACTTTATGAATTCTTAGTATTTTCTTCTCCTCTCTCCAGGGTGTAGAAAAAAGAGCCAAGGTTTAGGATCCAGGCAAATCTGAGTTTAAATTGATAAGGAAAACCCCCACATATTACTTGGCATATCAGCCACCTGAGACCCCCCACCCCTCACGGAAGACCCGCATCAGCATTATACTAACCTATTACCTGACACATCAACTAACCTATTACTTTAGCCATCTGAGACCCCACCCCTCAGACCACACAAACTTAATAAAAGTGGGAAAAGTTGGGTAGACGGGGCTCAGATTTGGTGGCGAGACCCCTCTGAGACCTCCAGCGAATAAACTTTGATTCTCCGACTCTCCGGGTGCTGCTCGGTTTGTCCTCGGAATCACCGGCTGTAACGCTGGCTATAACATTTTGGTTCCCTGGCCGTGAAAACCGACCGCGCTGGCCCCTTGAAGCCACCGGTTCCGGGACGGGCGCAGCAACAGAAGCGAACCGGCGCCAACCGCCATTTTGTGGAATATCTTTGCTCCTCGGGAGCTCCCGAGGGCCGCAGGGTCCCAAATTCGCCCAGACTCGCCGGAGGGACGGAAAAGTCAATCAGGTCTGGAGGCATCGGACCAGGTAAGGTCCCGGGACCCGTCCAAGTCAGGCCCCTCAAACGACAGAAAAGGAGCTTGATCACCTCCTGAGTGCAGGGAATTCCCAGGGTGGGGACGTGTAACCTCTGCCTGTCTGAATGAGTGAGTGAAGAGTGACTGTGGTTCCGCGGCTACGGCTACGGAACTTGAGTGCGTCCTCACCTGCGGTTCTGCGGCTGTGGCGTTGTACAGCATAGCAATGATTGACTCCCCTAAAGAGAGCGAGCGGGCCCGGGGTTTATACGGGCACACCTTCGCCAAGACGCGCCTAAGTTCCCGCAAGGGACGCAGCCAGGCGGACACCTGAGAGAAAGCCCCCCGCCTTTGTCTGTCGAGCTGCGACACCGTTCAAGGGTCTAGGATGGGTAGCGTAGAATCTAAGCCTACAGTCCTTAAATGCATGTTAAAGAACTTTAAGAAGGGTCTCACAGGAGATTATGGCATCACACTGAGTCCCAGTAGGCTTAGGGCCCTTTGTGAAAATGAATGGCCCACATTTGGGGTTCACTGCTCACAACAGGAACCCTAGACCTCCCCACTATGCAAGCAGTTTGCAGAATTGTGACCAGGAATTCCGGCCACCCCGACCAATTCCCTTACATAGATTCATGGCTAGAGATTGCTCAGACCATGCCCCCTTGGATCTGGTTCTGGGCTAATAAGGGACAGAGCAGGATTTTTGTGGCCCGAAGGAGCAGAGACTCCAAACTGTCCAAACCCATCTGTCAGGAAGCTCCTGTAGAGGATCGACCACCACCACCACCCTACAACCCTACCGTGACACCTCCTAAAGTACACCCAAATCCACCAGACACCCCGCCACCGTCAGTCTCCCCGCCGCCACTTCCAGACCAACCAGCTGCCTACACTCCCATCACCCGCTGGCTTCGGTCAGCTCAGGCCCCAACTTCAGCCCTCCAGATGCAGGTTACGGATGATGGGTCCGTTCAGCCAGGTCAGCCAGTCCTGTACTACCAGCCCTTCTCCACCACTGACCTTCTAAACTGGAAGCACCACACCCCACCAAACTCTGAAAAACCTTAGACGCTCGTTGACCTCCTGGAATCCATCTGTCAGACCCACCATCCCACTTGCGAAGACTGCCGC
>RJWJ010037266.1:0-15593 GCA_004363605.1 Indri indri | reverse complement strand
AGAGATTTCCCCGGGTTCCTTTTGCAGTCACGTCGTACATGCTGCAGACCCACCTCATGGCCAGGACACGCACCCGCAGCGCAGCGCGTCTCTTCTCTGCCATTTACCACGTGTGAACGGCACCACTGTCAAGACAGAGCCCCTTGGCCAAACAGCCCCTTAGTGGAGCCTCCAACTCCCTGCCCCTCCCAGCCCCAACGGGCCCCGCCTGCCCCTCCCGGCCCGTGTCTGGCTCTCCCTGTCCTGATGACTGAAGGAGTCTCTTTCTAGAACTCTGACCTCAGTGGAGGGGCTGTGTGTTCATGGGGTGACTTACCAGGAAAGACCTGCCCGCCATGTTCTCTCACTGGTTGGGCAGAGGGCACTCCTGGCCTGACCCGGAGGCCATGTGGCTCCCGCCCTGGGATCACCCGCATCCCAGCCTCACCTCTGGCCCATTGGCTCTTAGCTGGTGGGGGAGGGGGTGTTGATCCGAGCTCAGGGTCCTGGGGCATCTGTGGTCACCCCTGGGGTCTCCTTACGAGTCCTCGAGTCTGGGGCAGAACCGCCCCTTCCAGCAAGTCTTAAAAGGCTCCGGAACTCTGAGGTTGAGCCCCCGGCACTGGCCCTCAGCCCAACGTCCTCCTGTTCAGACGGGGCCGGCCCCTCGCCCTTGCCACGCTGGACAACGGAGAGGCAAGGCCACGGGGCTCTGGGAACACAGGGCACGGCCCACCATCCATGCAACGAGCCCAGGGCTGGGAGTGGGGGTCTCTGCTTTCCTCAGCCAGCTTCCCCGGCATGGGTCAGTGCAGCCGGGCCTCCCACCCTCCCGCCGGCTTTGGACAAGCGAAGGGCACGGTCGGGCCCCTCTGCAGCCTTGCCTGGGTCGGCGTCCTCATGGCCGGGGAGAGGCCTGCGGGGTTCTCTGTGGCTGGCACCAGCTCACCCACGCCCCCCGGCCTGGCCCCCCCATGTGGTGGGAGATACCCTCCCACTCACACCTGAGGCTGGGAGCTTGTGAGGCTGCATGAAGCCAGGAGGGTGTGTGCCACCGCGTGGGGCCTGCATAGCTGGCAGCGCTGTGATGGCTCTTGCCCTGTGCCTGGGCCTGCCTGTGTGTGCACGTGCATTCATGCGTGTGCGCGTGTGAGCTGGTGTTTCTGTGTACATTTGAGAATGTGCATGTGCGTGCACAGGCATATGCATTTGCGCGTGTGTGTGGGAGTGTGTGTACATGTGCATGTGTAGGTGTGTGTATCTGTCCACGTGTACACGCATGTGTGCACAATCATGTGTGTGCACGACCCTCAGAGCCACTTCTCTTTAGGACCCGAGCTGATGCCCACACGTGACGGGCGCAATGGGCACCGACGCTGGCTGGGCCAGCAAGCTTGACGATTCCAGAATCTTCCTCGGTTTGCACACCAGTGAGCCCTCCAGCCCTCAGAGGAAGAACAGAAACGCCTTTAGTTACACCCAGAGAGGCACCGTCACCAACCCGGAGGGAACAACTTTTATCCTCTGCGGTCGAGGTCATGTCGCAGGGCCATAACCAGTTACTCTCCAACAAAGGGCAGAATGAAGCGCTGTTTGACGTCCTTTCTAACGAGGAGCGTAAATCAGGGTTGACCACCAGGTGCATCTTCAAATGCCAGTTACTGCTGAATTACGCGTGAACACCACAGGTCAGGGCCTCCATCCACTCTGAGTGGCACCCGGCAGTGTCCCCGGCTTCTGGCACCACACCTGCCTGGGTACCTGTGTCTGTGGGTTGGAAACGGAGGCTCTGGAGAGCCCAGCAGTTCCTGTGTCCACCGGTGACACGGGTCACGTGGGAGCAGCCAGTGCACGGCGGGATTGGCGGGTTTGCTGCGTTTATTCATTCATTTATTTATTTTTTGAGACACAGTCTCGCTCTGTTGCCTGGGCTGGAGTGCTGTGGCATCAGCCCAGCTTACAGCAACCTTGTCCTGGGCTCAAGCAATCCTCCCGCCTCAGCCTCCCGAGTAGCTGGGACTACAGGTGTGAGCCACCGCGCCCGGCCTGCTGTTTTTATTTTTAACCCGAGAAACCCTTCCCACAATGTCAGACTTGCTTCTCTGTGGCTGACAAGAAAGACCTTCCTCAGCAGAAAGCTCTGCGCAGCCCACGGGAAGGGGGCGGTCACAGGACCCACCCTAGGACCCGACACCCACCCAGAACAGGTGTGAGGCTGGGAGCCGTGTGGGGCAACCCCCCAGGCAGCTCAGGGGAGGGGGCCCATGACACACCTTGTCCCAGGTGAGTCTTGGATTTATTTTCACACTTTCAGGTGGTGCCGAAGGGTCATGCACTGGGAATTCCAGCTGTGATGAGTATCTTACATATAATAAAACAACTCCTGGATTAATTTTTTCCGAAATAGGGGTAGTGATGTAAAGATGCTGAGAGACCCCAGGATCGGGGCTTGTACCCCCACCCTGATTTTTCGTGACTTGCAAAGGCC
This sequence comes from Indri indri, assembly GCA_004363605.1. NCBI lineage: Eukaryota > Metazoa > Chordata > Mammalia > Primates > Indriidae > Indri > Indri indri. Next base: position 13,126 of record RJWJ010037266.1, on the reverse strand, counting down.
CCTCTTGGCTGTTCGGGGGTCGGGCGGTGACAGGGACGGCCGCAGACTCGCCTGTGTTTCCCAGGCAGGGATGCAAGTTGGGTGATGATTTCCTTCTCTTGGGGAGGGGGCTTGATGGGGGAGCCCTCGTTTTGCATTTCAATGGGTTTTTATTAATCCACCTGCACACACACAAAAAATCCCTCTCTGTGCTGCGCAGGGCATAATTTAACAGCCTTCCGAAACAAAAGGGGAAGAAACGTTGCTGTTATTCTCCGTGTACAGATGTTTATCCTGCCCCCATCTCCGCTGCTGTCTAGTCAGTGACGACATAAACAGGACGTGTCCCCTGCGTCTCTGAGAGCCTTTGTTTCCGGGACAGCAGCCTATTATGATGTCACACAGTGGGACAGTAAGAACCGCCCCCAGCAGAGTCGCTCAAGACAATGAAGGGAGCGGTGCCATCGCCTGGTGACGGGTAGGTGGGGGGGGAGCAGGTCCCGGGAGGGGAGCATGGGGGAGGGGAGGGGCAGGCGGGGGGGGGGCGCCCTGAGGGGTCGAGGGGTCTACAGGGGTCTGTTTGTCACTTCGATGGAAGAGCTGAGTGGGGGTGGGGGTGTCTCCTGCAGCCTCCTGCTGGGGGGACTCAGTCCTGGACCATGAGCTGGGGGTGGGGTGGCGGTTCCTGCAGAACCCGCCCACCTGGCGGTACAAGTGGTCGGGGTGGCCCAGCAGTGCAGCTGGGTTTGCAGAGACTTTGGGGGCACAACCATCACAGTGATTCACCACCCAGTGCGTTGAGGGAGAAAGTCTGTTCTCTCTGTGGTGCAGGGAAGAGTTGACAACATTGAACTTCCGCTTGTGACATATGAAAGGCCGTGTGAAGAGTCTGGAAGAGGCCGGAGTCTTAGAGACAGGATAGAAACCATCTCTGCAACCTCGCGGCAGGGAAGGCTTCATTAGCAAGACCCGGCACACTGGCCACAGGCGAAAGTCACCCGCATTCAAGCGAAGAACCTGTTTGTGCGCAGACGCCGCAGAGTGACAATGTTGTCATTCATAAACCTGCAAAGAGCTCAAGACCAGAACACGGAGCACCATAAATCAGCGAGAAAAAGACAACTCCATGGAAAAACGGGCACAACGCGTGAATGGGCACCTCCCCAGAGGAACTCTGAGGGACGTCCCGCCTGTGCACAGGGAAGCGCATGCTGAAACCGTGGGGATGCCGCCCGCGCCATCAGGACGGCTGGGCCACACCCGCCCAAGCACCAGCTCCGAGGACAGGACACTGGCTGCTCCTGGTGCTGCTGTGTTGGGACACGCAGCTGGGCCTGCATGGGATGGCAAGACAAACGCGTGAGCCCCAAATCCTGGAAACCCCCAGATGCCTGTTGGCAGGCGGATAAACCCACAGCGGTGGCCACAGTGCGGAGCACCACACGGCCACACGATGAACATGCATGTGCACTGTGCAGACGGATTTCAGAGTCATCACGGCCGTGAATGCAGCAGGTAATCAGAACAGAAAATCCACAGGGATGCCACTCATGGCCAGCTCGAAACGGGCAGAATCGTGGCGTATTTTACTCAGGAGGCACGTAAGCCTGAAACCGTAAAAGACAGTGGCATCCCAACATCCCACTTCTGGGCACGTCCCGGAGACCTGGCCACAGGGCGGGAACCGCTGTCCGCACAGCTGCGCTCACCGTGTGCTGCTCCCAAAGGCCGGAAGGGGACGCGGCCACGCGGATGACGGAGAGCAGCGCAGTGGCAGCGTGCGGTGGCACAGTGCCCAGCTGTGAAAGGGAGGGTCCGGCTGACGCGGGCTCTAGCGCGGATGAACCTGGGGGATGTCATGCTGAGTGACAAGCCAGGCACGAGGGACACACCCGCGTGGGGTCCCCAGAGGAGTCAGGTCCATGGTGAGGGCAGGACGGGGCCATGGGCTCAGGGGAGGAGGGGTGGAGATGGGCCCGGAGCTTCCGTCGGGATGGTGGCGGTGGGTGGCAGTGACGGCTGCACAGCAGCGCAAGTGCACACAACGCCACCAGGATGTGCACGTGACAAAGGCGAGGACGGCACCTTTCATGCTGTGCCTGAGGCGCAGGAAGGACATGCCTGTCCCCCTGAAGGGCCGTCTGAGGGAGTTCCACGCTGGGCCCCCTGGAAGGACTGTGACCCGTTCTGTGACTGTCCCCGAGGGTCTGCACACCATCCGCAGGGGCTGGGTGCTGCCCCCGCCCGCGTGGACTCGCAGGCTCGGCCCTTTGTACACGAGGTCTGGCTGTCGTGGGGGTCAGACCAGGCAGTAGTCAGGAGCTGACCGCGGGCTGTTTGCAGGGCGAGGGTGTGGCCTGGGCTGCCTGGCAGGCGTCTCCTCCTCGTCCAGCAGGAGCCAGCGGGTCTGAGGGGCCCCGAACCCTCACCTGTGTCCTCACCTGTCTGCTCTCACCTGTGCTGTCACCTGTGTCCCCACCTGTCTGCCCTCACCCGTGTCCTCACTGTGGGTCTGTCTGTTCAGCCCATCGGCGCCGACCTGGCGATGGCCCAGGTGCGTCCTCCTCAAAGCCGGGGCCTGCACTCCCACCCACCTCCCTGCCTGGTCCTGCTCCCGCCACCGTGGGGGCCGCCTTCCCTCCCACTCCCCCGTCCACCTGCCCATCCAAGTGTCCCCAGAGACGCAGATGAGACACCTCTGGCCAAGGCTGGGCCTGGTCCTGCCGAGGAGCCGGAGTCGGTGCTAGCCCCACGCAGTGGGGGCACAGGTGAGGTGGGCGAGTGAGTCAGCAGGCTGGGCCCAGACGCCGGCCTCTGGCCGGGGCTCCCGTCCTCTCTGCCCTCGGCACTGTCCCCACCCTCACGGTGTCTGGTGAGGCACGGGCTGCCCTGGCAGCAGGTCCGCTCAGGCAGGCTGCCCGTGCTTCCCAATGCCTGCGGGAGTCTCCACGTCTGTCCCCTCCACCGCCGGTAGCAGGAGAGGTGCCAGGGCCAGATCCAGCAGGGACACGTGGCCCCTCCCAGGCCGCAGGGGCTTGCCTGGTCTTCTGAGACACCCTGGGAGAGTCCCCTGCAGGCGCAGTTCTGGCCCCACCAGCTGGGGCTCCAGGGGGACCCGCAGGTGCTGCCACGTGGGAGCGGCGGGACCTCGTCAGCACCTCGCTCTGAGGGACCCACCTATGAGGGTGGTCGGGGGTGCCCATCTCATTAGCTCTGGTGGGCTGGTCTGCCAGGGAGGAGCAACCACGAAGATTGCCTTTTTAAATTACTCTGTTAATTGATACAAAACAAAAAGGACACAGATTAGTTGCATGCAATTAGCAAATTAATCCCCAGCAACTGCAGCCCTAATAGCGGAGTGGCTTTGCGGTCGCACGCCAGGCTCCGCGGTTTATTGATTGAGTCTCTCCAAGCGAGAGATTTACGGAGAGGGCGCCAGCTGGATCGCGGGCGTGGTGGGAGCAGATTCCGCAGCAGAGGTCCTGTGGACTAGCCTTTGTGGAGCCACCTCGCCGGGGTTCTCTGGGGCCCCCGTGGCCCCCGGCACCCAGAGCTCCTCTTGTGGGCAGCAGGCCTGGGGACTCAGACGGGGGTGCTGTGTGGCAGGGAGGGCGTGTGCGTGCATGTGCGGTGGATGCATGTGCGTGCTCTCCTGTGCGTGTGTGTGCGTGTGCACAGGCCAGTAGCAGCGTGGCCCCTGGAGGCTCCTTCCGGACAGCAGCTGTGAGTGCTGGGAGTCTGTCCCACGGGTTTGGTGGGCAGGTGAGCCGTGCCCAGTGCCACCTCAGAGATGCCGGCACTGGGGTGGTGGATGGAGCAGGCGGACAGGCCCTGAGCCCACCCCTGGGGAGAGATGTAAGCGCTGGGTCGGTCTCCTGCCAGTGAGGATGGCGACCCCCCCGCGGCTGTGTGCCCCGGGACAGGCCGTTGGGCAGTGTGGGTCAGAGGTCAGCCTGCCAGCCCTGGATCTTGGGCACTTCCTGGCCCCTCCAGCCCCTTCTGCTCAGCTACTGCCAGGGGTGCAGTGCAAGTATTTTTACTCCATTTTGTGTGACAGGATCAGAGACCCCCACCGACACTGTGGACGTTGGTCGGGGGCCGTAGGGACGTATCACCAAGGGGTCCGGACCCTCTAGCTGCAGGAGCGGGGCTGTCCTCTGGAGAGAGCACCTGCGTTTTGGGAGACGGAGATGAAACCACCAGGTGATGCCACCTCACACCCCCGCTCAGAAAGACCCAGACCGGCAAGGCTGACCGTGACGGCGCCAGGGCTGGACACCACACTCTTCTGGGGGAGTAAGATGGCGCAGCCAGCTCAGCGCTGTTTACGTTTCTGACGTCAAACGTGCGCCACCAGGTGCCCCAGAACTCCGAGTCCAGGTGTTTGCCTTTGTTCTCACCCAGGCTGGCTCGTGGGTGTTCACAGCAGCGCTGTTTGCAGCTCCTGTCCTCCTACGAGTGTGTGGACACACCAAGGCACAGCAGCGCAGAGACCATGCCCGACACCTGGCACGCAACGGGTCTCATACATGACATCGGGGAGCAGGTGTGAAGGAGCTCATGCTACATGGCATTGACATGAGCTCCAGCGCGTGGGGCTCAGCCGTGGGGACACAGTGGCTACCTCTTGGGGGCGTGTTGAGTAGGAAGGGGAAGGCCAGGCCGTCTGGGGGCTGGAAACGTCAAAGTCTACCGGCATCCACCAGGGACCACCAGAGTCCATCAAGGTCCACCAGAGACCACCAGGGTCACCAGGGACCACCAAGGACCACCAGGGTCCATCAAGGTCTACCAGGGACCACCAGGGACCACCAAGGACCACCAGGGTCCATCAAGGTCTACCAGGGACCACCAGGGTCTCCCAGTATCCACGAGGGACCACCAGGGTCCATCAAGGTCTATCAGGGTCCACCAGGGACCACCAGAGCCCAGGGTCCACTGGGGTCTGCCACATGCCATCAGTGCCCCAGGGCTCAGCCCCCCTGCTGGAGTGTGGGCACGGGTGGGACAGCAGGGGACCCATGTGCTCTGGCTGTCCCAACCCTGCCGCCTCCTCTCCTCACAGCATGAGGTTTGGGATTTTATTAGCCCCAAATCATCTCTCACCTCACGCATGTTGGCAACCCTCCAGGCTCTTCCACAGGTGGGTTCTGTCCGGGTGTGGGGCTACAGATGTCCTGAAGCTGCTGTCCTTTGTACAGGGGTCGGGGGACAGGATCCCCCACCAAATCTGTGGGGGGAGGGGCAAGGACGGCTTTTCTCATGGACAAGCTGCTGTTGAGGATTTTCTGGGGAGACTCGCAGCTCTCCTGGGCTCAGCCCTCAGACTTTGGAGGGAAGGGAGACGTTTTGCACCTGGCACAAGGTGGGAATCTGACATTCGTGTTTTCAGAATCCAAAATTCCTGCATTTCTGAGGCTCCTGCTGGTGCCACATTTCCAGAAAGAGACACCATATGGGATGATGTCATTCTGAGCCATTGTCTGACGGTAGAGGGTTCAGGTGGGTGTCAAGGTTGCGCGGAGGTCAGAGTGGCGTGACGGCAGAGGGCCATAGACCTGCCCTTACCGCCAAACAACCTCGGCAGGTGTGAGGGCCTCCCAGGGCCTGGTCTCCCGGGGCGTTGCCAGGGCTAGACGCACAGCGGGTCCACGCCTGCCTGCACCTGTGCCCGCACTCGCGCCCACTTGGCGAGCATTGCTTCCTGAGAGCTGCCGTCTCTCAGGGGGGCAGTGGGCCGAGGCCGTTGTGGGTTGGGCAGGACCTTTCATGATTTTACAAGCAGCCTCCTGCTTAGATCAAGACGTGAGAAACGGGGCAGCTGGCGGAAGTGGCCTGAGGCTGGGGCACTGGCCACACGCCTGGGAGTGCTGACCTGGATTCAGGGCTCTGGAATGTGCTGTTCTCTGCCCCCCATGCACACACACCTGGCAAACTCCAAAGCTCAGAGCAGGTGTCCCTGCCTCCAGGATGCCTGCCAGGGCTTCACCTCTCCCCAGCTCTCTCCAGGCTGCATTTGTTCCTGAGCCTGCCCCTGGGTCGTGAGAGCTGCACAGGGGGAGTGTGGACTGGCACCTGGATCATGCCGTTCCTGCACCCCGAGGTGGGGGCTGGTGCAGACGCCTCACCTCCAGCACAATGGCTCCAGCCCAGGAGCTGCACCCCGGCTTCACTCTCGGTGCTTTCGTGCATCAGCACCCACACGCCCCCTGGTTCTCCTTCCTGCAGGATAAAACCCCAAGTCTTCGTCCAGAGCCTGGGCTGTCTTTCCGGCCTCACCGACTCCAATTCCATGTCGCCACTAGCTGAGCTCCGTTTTTATCTTTCTTTCTTTAAAAAAAATATTGATTCCTCAAACAGTTTGGAACTTTTACAGAGATACATTAGGTCCTTAATAAACAGTCTTTCAAAATAATTTTATGATCAGGTATTTAAAAACTCACAAAATAAAAAGACTAGCACAGTGACTCGGTCCTAACGCTCCCAGGACAGGCTCCAGCAGCCGGGGCTGTGCCTGTCCCTCCCTCGGCCTCTGGTGGTGAGAGCTGACCCGGGCACGGCGCACTTTTGAACAATAGGGGACGTTTGCCTGTGCGCCTGCCGCACTGCCCTGTCCCTTTCATGTAAGTCTGTTCCGGTCAGAATCTCTAAGAGCACAAAACTCTCATGTCACCTTCTGGAGACTCACATTTGTAGAGTGTCATTGACATGTAACCGACATACGGCAAACCTCACACATTTGAAGTGTATGATCTGTGAGTTTTAGCCCATGTGCACACCTGTCAGACCGTGACCACACTCAGGATAGTGATGGCCGTCTCCCAAGGTCTCCTGTGAGTCCTGGTCAACGCCCCGTCCCCACCGCAACTTCTGATCTGTGTTCTGTCCCTATAGACTCACTTTCTTCTCGGAAGTTACGTGGTTGGGACTGTTTGGCGTACTATTTGGTTTCTTTAACCCAAGAGAAGTTATGAAGGCCTGAGAAATTACCCGAGTTGCCATGTGCACCCAAAGAGCATGCCTCCTGCTTGCCGAGTGGCGCTGCATTGTGTGAACGCGCCAGTTTGCTTATCCGTTCACCTGCTGGTGGGCGCTTGTGGTTCTCCCCTGAAGGTTGCTCTATTACGCGTGGAGCTGCCATGAACGTTGCGTGTGTGTTTTCATGTGGACACGTGTTTTCATTTCTCTTGGGAAAACATCTAGGAACGGAATGGCTGGACCTACGGCAGGTGTGTGTTTAACTTTTTAAGAAATTGCCAAACTACTTCCCAAAGTGGCGGTGCCGGCTCATGTTCCCTCCCACCACGAACGGGACTCCAGCTCCTCCTCCCCGCCAGCGCTTGGAGGGTCTTTCTCCCTAATCACTTGTTTTGCGGCCGCACGGCAGCGCACACTGTGGGACACTTCCCATCCCTCTGGTGGTTCCTGGCACTGCGCACCCTTCGCGGGCGCCACCGACACCGGTGTGTTTTCTCTGGCTTCTCACGGCTTTTGCCCGTTGAACATGTCGGCTGTGGTTTACTTTTTATTGAGTTTTGAGAGTGCTTCGCGTATTTTGCAAACAAGCCCTTTATTAGATATATGATTAGATAATATTTTCTCCCATCCTTTAGTTTGGCTTTTAATTATCTTAACAATTTTCCTCAAAGAGCAGAAGATTTTACTTTTGATGAAGTTCAGTTTATCCCCTCCCTGCCCCCCACAGACAGGGCGATTTATAAAGAGCAGGAATCTGCTCCCCGCAGGCTGGAGTTGGGCGACCCCGCCAGGCTGCGGCAGGTGCAGTGTCTCCCCCCAACCCCCAACAGGGACCTGTGGCTGGTTTCTGATGGCAGGTGGCCCTTTGGCGAGGAGGCCACGTGTCTGCCTCAAGGTCACCTCCCCGGGAGAACTGCCGGCCAGCACCAGCCCTTTGCAAATCCGCAGCTACGTGCAAACGCATCCTTCCCCTGCCGGTCAGAGGGGAGGCTGCTCCCTTCGCCATCACCCCGCCCGTGCGAGGGAACACACAGCAAGCAAACTGCCACTCCTAACAATACCTGCACTGGCAGAGCACCCGGCTCTGTGGAGACCCAAACAATTTATGGGTTTGTTTACTTTTCTCATTTCCCTTTAAATCGGACTCTACTGGCGTCCACAAACCAGGATACAGGGAAGAAGAGGGAAGCAGCATCCTTCATCCAAGCCACTTGATTTACTGGCCCCTGCGATGTGCCGGCACAGGGGCCCCTCCAAGCATCTCATCTGGGGACACGACAGGTGACCCCTGACTGTAGACACAGAGGTGCCGTATGGAGGATGCCAGAGGGTGACCCAATGACGGGGCGCAGGTTATGTACAAGGAGTCTCAGTGAGGTCTCGTCTCACCTCGGGTGTGATGCCCTCTTTCCAGGCTGGAAGAACCTGCAGGAAATTGAGACCCAGAGGAGTCTGGTCCCCGGGTCACACCACAGCGTGCGGTGAGGCAGAGCGGAGCCCCCTTCCTGTTCCGAGCCAGGTGCTGTTCTGAGGGGTAAAGCAGACTCTCTGGCCCCAGGAAGGCTACGCCCATCGTGGCTTTGTGAAACCCACCTGGTTCATAATCCTGGGGTCCCCGCCTGGGCTGGGAGGACGCCCGTGAGCTGCCGGCGCTGTCCGAGGTGCTGAACAACATCTCAGTATCCCCCGCCCTCCACCTGCCGAACCTTGGCGTCATGACGGTCTCTCAGGGACTCGGCCCTGCGATTCCCCAGCTCTCCAGCTCCTCCCTGTGCAGCCATCTGGCTGCTTCAGCCGTGCTCACATGGGCAGTAAATTCCACTGCAATAAACTCCAGGGAACTTTGCAAATTATTTTTTTCTGACTGGAATGTGTGCGTACTGTAATTTCATTGTATTTAGTGAAATGAGAGATAAGTGGATAACAGGCGGAAAGTTGGGGTGCTGCTGTACTCTGTGCCTGGCTCTGGGGCACCTGGGGGTGTGAGTGAAAACTCCAGGCTTGCTCCCGCCCGTGGAGCTCACAGTGTAGGGGGAGAGGTCTCTCATACCACCAGGTGAGCAGACACGTGATTACACCTGTCTTAAGGTATGTGTTGTGTTATGGGGCATAGAACAGGGCACCTGACCCAGGCTGGGTGCCAGGGCAGGTCTCCATGAGCAGGTGGCCCGGGAGCTGAAGGTGGCAGATTAGTTGGGGGTAGCTGGTGAGACTTTTCCAGGACAGGTTACTGTGCCTGGCACTAATTAAAGTCATCAGGGATAGAAGAAGTGGAAGGTGGTCCACACAGGAGAAGGGGATGCCTGTGGTCCTCCCACCTCCCATTTTCAACCTGGCCAGGCATCTGTTAGCTACCTCTGGGCTCTGCTTCTAAGCAATCACCTCCACAAAGACCCGCGGAGACGGAGCAGGTCTTTGCCTCATCCAGGTGAGGGTGCCTCATGCACCGGCCTCGGGCGAGCCCTTCCCGAGCCACAGGTCCGCTCACTGCTGACTGTCCGACTCGTGCTCCACAAAGCTCATCTAGGTCTCTGCACACCTGTCTCTGTCCCCAGCTCCTGGGGTCCAGGCTAGACAGGGCTTCCACCCTCAAGTTGCTCCGCCCTCTGTCACCACAGCTGGTTTCCATCACCTTTTCGGGCGGTAGGTCGGGCAAAGCCATCATCTCCACTTACAGATGAGGAGACTGAGTCCTGGGTCCCAGAGCCAGTCTGAGCAGCGCTGGGACCAGAGCGGGTCTCCCCACCCCCAGCCCCCTAAACACACAGCAAGGTCAGAGTCCCCCCTGCCGGGCGCGATCGTTAATGTTTTTGTGCCATGCGGGTCAGACTGCGTAGGAGTGTGTGGGGCTCGGGCCCGGGGCTCTAGGTGGGCAGGGGCAGGGAGCAGAGCCTGGGAGGAGAACAGCCCCGGGAGCTGCAGGGCCCCGAATGCCAAGAAAAAACCGGGGTCCTGATCCGGAAAGCCGCATGCAGCCTCAGAGTGGGTGGCAAACGCCTTCGGCCAGACAGTGTTCTTGGCTTTGTAGCCACAAGGTGCCTGTCTGGACATGGAGGTAGCCACGGACAGTATAAAAGAGCCCACATGGCTGAGCCAGAAAAACTTCATCTGTGGACACAAATTTGACTTTCACAGAATTTTCAAGTGTCACAAATATCGTTCTTTTGGTTTTTTCCCTACCATTCTTGGCTTGCACCGACCCTAGCAGACATCACTAGTCAATCCTGCACATTCCCCAGCCCAGGCCCACCTCCCTGACCCCAGGGAGCCCCCAGGGGATGGCAGGAGCCTCCGCGCCCCGCTAGACACCATCAGGAAATGGGCGCCCACCTGGAGCTCCTTCTATAAAGCAGGACCCGTCTGCTGCAGCGCCTCTGACCCCAAATGTGCAGGGCGTGCTCTGTGTGCGGGTGGACCTCCCTCTGCACACGGGCCCTCCTGCAGGTGGGCTCAGCAGCCCTCTCGGAAACAAATGGCATCCGGTGGGAATGGCCCCTTTCGCAGGTCGCTGGGTTAAACTGGAATTTTCCTAGGGTGGGGTGTCCACCAGTGGGACACACCAGAGTCCAGGGCAGGCCAGGACCCTGTCCTGAGGGCGCTTGCCACAGAACGGGGCTTCAGGTGCCCGTGGGGTCTTGTCCTGCCTGGGGACCAATTCCAGCTGCCTCCTGGGGGTGCTGGGGCTGGGGGGCGCCTTCCTGGAGGTGCAGGTGTAAGGAGGTTGGCCTGAGACGGGGGACCTCAGAACCTCCCAGAAAGGCGTCTGGATCCGTGTCTGCCTCCTCCACGTCTTCTAAGGGTCAGGGTCTCCGCCCGGGCGGAGCCTCCATCCTTCACCCTGAGGCTGGAAAATCTACCTTCAGGGTTTCTGAGCCTGGGACTCTGGAGGGGATGGGGACAGGTGCCATCCAGGCTGCCTGCAAAGCCCCTGTGCTGGGAGCCCGCCCCGCCCTGCCCCTCCTAAGCACAGGCCCCCACCCTGCCCTGGAGGCTTTGGAACTTGGCTTAATTACGTGGTCTGCGGGTTGGGGCACACCCGGCCATCCTCACGGGTGTCTCCGCGACACTCACGGAGCTCCAACCTGAGGCAGCAGCAGGAGAGAGACCCTGGGCCACGCCGCAGCGCGGGGCGTTTCTGGGTGATCCTGCAATTAAAACCGGGTGCTGCAGCATGTCGGAAACTGGGATTTGCATAATTTGAAATTTGAGGAAAATCTCTAAATACTTTAATTTTGATAGAAACTGTTTCCGCTGCTGACATGTGTCTACACCTATAATTTCAGCTGATAAATTGCTGTAATTTCTCCTCCATTTCATGTTCTTTGGAACATTAATTGTCAGTTGCAGGGGAAGACACTGGAGAAGAGGCAGAATAAAGCCGCCGGGCGCAGCGCGTCTGCGGTGACGATGCCGCCCGCCACAGATGCGCGCGGAGGGTCTGTGCTCGCACAAAGCTGCATTGTCGCCCCAGCCTGCGCGGCTACGGCCACGCCGCCGAGATGGCTGCAGTCTGTGTGCACTGCAGCTGCCGCCCGCACACGTAGCGACACGCACACAGTCTGGTACCCACGCACGCACACACGTGCTCTAACTCACGTTCACACACATGTGCACACACACATACGTGCTCTAACTCATGTTCACACATGTGCATGCACACACGTGCTCTAATTCATGTTCACACACTCACACACATGCACATGCACACACACATACGTGCTTTAACTCATGTTCACACACACAGATGCGCATGGGCACACACACACATTCACACACACACACACACACACGGGCATGTGCACTTACGCGTGTGCGAAAGAGAGAGACCCTTGGAAGTGATCAAACCTCCTGACGTGCCTGGTTGGCCCAGCCTGGGGAAGAGGTGGGGACACCCTGGGGAACAGCGGGGAGGGGCCCAGCCTCGCCTTCCACCCACGACACCCAGCGCCACTCACCCAAGGGCGCGGGTCTGGCCTCCCGCCCAGAGCACCGAGGCTGCCCGTCCCCCCCACAGCCTGTGCTCTGCTCCGAGTCTCGGGCTGGGAGCACAGCGCCCCTCCCCGGCCCCCGTCGGCAGTCACCCGTGGGGCTCACTCATGCCTGGCTGTCCCTGCAGGGCCCCCAGAATCTGTGTGGACACTCGATGGGCAGCTGGTCGCGGGGCCCCCTGAACTGCCCCCACCCCTGGGCCACTGTCCCCTCAGCCCTCTGCCCACGCCCAGGTGCCAGCCCAGGCCCCCACCCCTGCGCCCACTCCTCCTCCTATGGGTGGCTGTCCTCTCCCTGCGCAGCTCCTGCTGGAGAAACACCAAGTTAGAAAGTCACAGCCATGGACGCCTGTAGGGCAGGTAGGTGTCTGTCTGTCCGGCCCCAGGAGTGCTTGCTGGAAATGCAGGAGAGGGGTGGAGGGAAGGGGCAGGGACGACCAGAGACCAGACTAGCAGTCCCCTCCAGCCTTGGTGGCACCCTCCTCTCCTCTCCCCGCAGGGCACCCTGGCAGCCCTGTCCCCTGACTGGCCAGTGTGGACCCCTGAGCTGAGCTGAGGGCGCCCGCTCTGGGGCTGGGGCTGAGCAGGACCGGGGGTGGGCGAGGGGACCCCCCATCCTGCCCCTGGGGCCCCAGAGACACCCTTGATCTGTAATTCACACCCACATGCACTTGATTTCTCTGGGCCTTTGGGTGCTTGCAAAATCCCTGACATTTCCAAGGAGAAAAGTCTGATGGAAGCTTGTCATGGGTGTGGGGTTCATAGAGGGCACCCCGCCCAACAGGGTGGTGTGTGAGGACCCTCCCCAGCTTTTCTGTGGGAAGGAGGAGCCGCAGGAGCTGGGACAGAGCAGGTTAGGGTCCTCTACCCTCCAGCTCCTCCCCCCCACCCCCACCCTGCCCCGCTTCCGCGGTGACCCTCCCCCACACCAACCCCCGACTCTGTTAAAACAAAGCCCGCTTTTACCAGCGTGTCACACGGCACTACCAAATCATCCCATTAATTTATTATTCATGATGAAAAATTATTCTAATAACATTTTCCAAGCTATTAATATTCCAAGGACGAGCTGTTTAAAGCCCCTTCCTGCGGCCCTCCTCTTGGTGAGAGCCAATCTATTTTTAACAAAGTGTATTGAAATTAAAATCTAATCATTTGCAATACTCTGCGTTTAACAAATA
>RJWJ010037265.1:0-15628 GCA_004363605.1 Indri indri | reverse complement strand
AAGGGAGAATGAAGGAGTAGGGAGAAAGGCAGGTGGGGACTCAGTAGAGATTTTTAAGTTTTAAGGAAGTGAAATATCACAAGGAACAGGAAGGGGGACTGGTGCATGTGAAACTTGTCTAGGTTTGCTAACTGGCGCTGATCAAAGTTCGGCTCCTACCCTCCCTCAGAGACTGAAAAACAGGGGTTTTATCTTCAGGTGTTGTCTGGAACAACCATATTCTTTCGGCAGTCTTGAGTTTTCTCACGCGGGCACTTTAAGGGGGGATGGGGTCATCCTAAGGAAGCAGTGTTGAGCTGTTAGAAACTGCATCAGTGTTTGTTCAACCTAGAAAAGCCAAACTTGAGGCATAGTAGAGAAGAGACCTCAGAGGGGCCTGACTAGTATTTGGTCAAGGAGAGGACCTTTGTCCATGCTAGGGAGAAAGGTGCCTGGGTGGGGTCCCTGAAGACTTCACACATGAAACCTCTTGAGAGAGGCGCAGAGTTTTTCCAGAAGACACAAAGAAGAAATGTGTGGAGCCAAATGCCACATCCTTTGGCAGGAGTGTAGTTAGGGCAAATGACTTGTAGGAGAGCAGGCAACGGTATTGAAAGGTAGTCGGGAGTAACGTTACATCAGGCTATTGAGTTTGGAATTTATACCTTAGTCTAGTGCCTCCCAAAATATGGGACTTGTCTCTGGATAACATTTTGGTGGTACAGAGACGAAGCATTAGATCATGTTAGTTTACATGATAAAAAAAAAAAAAACATTTTCCTTTCAATCGTCAATTCCTCTAATTAATTTAAGGAGAAAGTCTTAGGCTGTTGCTAATCTTTATCTTAAATGGTGTTTGCTGATCATCCTTTTTAACAAAGAGGGAACAAATTTCTGTTAAAGTAATGACATTATTTTCATTGATTTTTTAAAAATCGATTCTTTTCCTTAGTCACTGATAGTCATTTTCCATTTCAATAAGTAATATGAAGTTTTTTCCCAAACATATTTGTTTAAGTAAAGCATACTGTGTCTATTTAAAAGCAAACATTCAGAGTGGTGCCAGGAGGAAGAGTTGCGATGACTCCCTTGTTTCTGGGTTGCTCAAAGAGGGGAGTGGTAGTGTCACTACTGAGACAGGAGTTACAGGACAAGAGCTGGAGGAAAGGAAAGGAAAATAAAAATCAAGAGTAAGAAATGTCTTGCCTATTATTACTGGATTTGCACCAAACTTTATTTAAACTAAGATCCCATAACTGTAAGGACATACCCAACACAGCCTCACATTCTCTCTGATATGGCCAACAAAAACACGTCATAAAGCAACCTTGTCGTTTGCACAACCTGCCTTCTCACAGCCTTGCTTCACTCCCAACCTGCTCAGGTGACTATTCGTTCTGCCAGACATTAATCCTAGGTTATGCTTTTGGTTTTTAGTACAATTTAGTTTTTTTTTTTTTTTTTTTTTTTTGAGACAGAGTCTCATTCTGTTGCCCTGGCTAGAGTGAGTGCTGTGGCATCAGCCTAGCTCACAGCAACCTCAAACTCCTGGGCTCAAGCGATCCTACTGCCTCAGCCTCCCAAGTAGCTGGGACTACAGGCATGCGCCACCATACCCAGCTAATTTTTTCTATATATTTTTAGTTGTCCAGATAATTTCTTTCTATTTGGTTAGTAGAGGCGGGGTCTCGCTCTTGCTCAGGCTGGTCTCGAACTCCTGAGCTCAAACAGTCCGCCCGCCTCAGCCTCCCAGAGTGCTAGGATTACCGGCGTGAGCTACAGCGCCTGGCCTTGCAATTTAGTTTTGACCTTAAGCTTCAGAGCCTTCTTTCATCTTTATTCTGTTGCTTTCACATCTGAGCACTTCTGCAATGCAATAGTCAGCCACTATTTTGGATCCTTGTGTCTCAGATCCTGACACCTGTGCTCCTCCAGTAACAGGCAGGCTTATACATGTGTTCTCTCTCTCAGAGGATGATCCTCCTCCACCCCCTGCATGGGGGCTTGTTAGTGTGACTGTGTAAAATATGGCTTATGTGTTACACATTAAGGTAGTAGAGGTCAGGAAAGTCAAAGTTTCTTTTTTGAATATCGGCCCATCATTGGCCTTTTTTGGAAATTGTTTAAAACGAATTCTTATTTTGGAGCAAGGCCTTCAATGTTTGTTTCTTCCATTTGAAGTGGATTTCTTTTCCTTTTGACTTTCTTTTAGAGGCATGTATCCGAAGCTGTTCTCCCTGTCTTCTGAGATGCTGTGCTTTATCATATTAAAGAATGTATGCTGTGTACTGTGTACCCTCTCATTGAAAATGGCTTTTTCCTGCTTAATGCCCATGGTGAAGTCAGTGTGCTCTTTAATAATTTCAATGGACCCTTTCAAATTGAGTCTTAGAATAGCTAAATCTTTAAGTACAAAATTAGTGTAGTCACATTTTCAATTAATCATACTTTATTTGTAATCAAATATGGTACTTCTTTATTTGTATATTTGTATAGTACTTCTTTATTTGCAATCAAATATAGTAACTCTTCAACAGTTATGAGAATTTTGCTGCATTTTGGAGGTATAGTGTTGTAATAGATGTACATGTTTAAATAAGTAAAGTTATAAAATTTCATATAAAACTTGTAAATATAATTAAACCCAAGAATAGATATTCCTTTCTGTTGATAATTTACTTATTTTTCAGTTAAGGGTTTATTTTACTGAAATTTTGACAAAGAAACTCAAAAATTAAAGTCCTGAAAATGGATTAGATTTATAAAAAACACAAGTTCATACTTCCTATATTATATATAAAGAAATATTTTTGTCATGGGATATTTCATGTTAGCTTTAACACTTCCATTTTTTTAAAAAGATGAGTCATTTCCTCTGTCTGGGGGATGACTATGAGTGGTAAAAGTCTGGGTACATATGTTAAGGTCACAGAAATTTGTGTGTGTACAGGATCCACATTCAGTTTCAAATTTTATCTTGACTTTAAAATAAAGTTATGATGTTACGATAAATTGCTTAAGGGACGACTGACTTAGTAGACAGACATTTGACTGTTTCACCTGTTACTATTTCTAGTAGAAATAAGTGGTATCCCCCAAGGCTTGCACTTTGAAACTCTCATCCTTGGGTCTATAATAAACCCAAATTCTTACTAAGGCAAACTCTTCTTACTTAATTTTTGGCCAATTTGTGCATGCAAGGACAAGAATTTATGTTGAAGAGTGATGCCATAGCTATAACAAAAGAGACGTTTAAAAAAACTTATTTGTGCCAATCTTTAACTCAGCATTTTAGCAGAATAAATGTGGGCTCCACGTAGCTTACTCAATAGCTGTTACTCAGTCTCCTTCAGCCTCAGATTTCCCATTTGTAAATGAGAGATTATAACACTTTCTTTCTTTATTTATTGTGAAAACTAAACTAAAAAGCTCATTAAATGTGGTAATAATTGTAAAATGCCTAGGATGTTACCTAGCATATAGTGATTGTTTGTTCCCAAGCCTCCCAGCTCATCCCCTCATCTTTTATTCCTTGGAAGACAGAGAAATGGTTTTCTGTTGAGTGTCATTCGTTTCTTAATGGAAGATGGTATGTTCACTCTAAGAAGATGAATGACAGATAAGAACGGATAGTGATAGTGACAAATACCAAAGAGATTATGATCTGGGTAAAATATCAGACCCCATTAAGCAAATTGTTTTCTGCATTCACATTTATTACACACATGATGCGATACAACAATTTTATTTGCTTAGTAGGTGGAGAACAGAATTTATTAGGAAAGCTCTTAATAAATTTCTCAGATGAAGTAAGTCCTTGCAGGCATGGCGTTGGTTGCCTAGGGGTTCAGGAATCATTGTGTGTGTGCCATCCCAATGTGGTTGTTTGCAAACAAGGGAGCAGAGAGGGACAGAATTAAGAGATGAGATGGATGAGAATGGGAACAAAACAGAGGGAGCAGGAGTTGGAAGAAAGCTGTTCTGGGGATAACGTTAATTTCCCAGGCCCACTGAAGTTGCTAGACTGACAGAATGTTTATTGTGACCAGGTACTTATGGATACCAGAAAAGTGACAGTTTCATATCTAGATCCATGCCAGACTAACGGACAACACAGATTTTAAAAAGAAAACAATAGGGACCCAAAAAAGTATATCCTAAGAAATTTATAGACCTCACAGGGAGGATTTGGAGCATCAAGCTCAGTGTGATGGTTTGAGTGACACTCATGTCTGTCTCTGAGAGTGAAGGTCTTGGGTGACATTTGCTTTATACATGGTCACATGATATCATTACATGGAGGTTATGGTTTATATTACCACATGTATGACATTCTATGATGTAACATCCTCACCGGAATAATTTAAAGATAGAAATGTTTAGCACTTGTATTTTTCATAGTAAATATCTTTTCCATATATTAAATAAATAAAGCAAAATCCTTTAATAGAGTTCTAACTCTGAGTTATGCTATAGGTCAAATTGTATTTTCCTATCATGACAAGTGGAAATCTCACCTTGTTCCTTGTCACCAACATTTTAACAATTCTTGTGCTTGGTGCCATCATGAAAAGTCAATTCTATATGCTGACCTTCCTTGGCTCACAAAAGATTTTTCAAACTTACATATATATTTGTAAAGACAAGGATATTCGAATGACTAAAAAGCCTGTCAAATGGAAAGAAAAACAGGGGGGCGGAGTGAAAAAAAGCTGTTATGGATGGTGACGTTTGGATAAGAACAAAGAAATGGTTGACTTTCAATACCATGTCTGGTAGTTATTGATCTGATATGTCATTAAAGATATTTGACTAAATTTTAAAGAAATATGCATTTTCATATAATACTTCAATCAATCAAAAGAACCCTAGAGATGTTAGATTCTTACTTTGGATCTCAACAGTTCCACATGGCAAAGGCATAATTTTTAGAAAATGGCATACCTTCTTTCTCACTGCTAGACCTAACTCCAGCTGGGAACTTCTGGATTTCTCTGACAGCCTACTACTGGCCTCTCGGTTTCTGATCCTTCTCTCCTCCAGTGTATTCTCCACAACTCTGCGAGTGAGGTTTGTAAAGTTGTGCACTGCGTTGCTGTTAAGATTGAGACAAAATTCCTCACAAGGCTTCCAAGGCTCCTTGTTCATCAGTCTCCGTTGTGTACACCTATGGACATATTCACAGTTTATCACACCTGTGCTATGGGTGCTGATGCGTCTTTGGGCTTTTATGTGAGCTGTCTTAATTTTTTTTCCCCATCTCCTCATCTCTTTCCCCTTCACTCTTTGTTTTCAGTCCCAGTTTATAAATACCTTCCTTCAGGAAATAACCCTGAGTCCTAAAGAGAGTCAGTAATAGTTGGTTTACTGAACATTATTAGAGGGGCTGGAGATGTTTTCATTGAGGAGGGGACATCTGAGTTGAGTTCTGAAAGACCAAAGGGCCAGGCTGCTAAAGTAGAGAAGGGGGTTTCAGGCAGGAGAATTGATCTCTGTCACCATGAAGAGGAGGTGTGAAGGGACAAGGAGAGTCAGAGGAGCAGATAATAGTCGGTAGAGTGTGTAATGTTGGAAAGGGGCTGAGGGTGGGGATTGTTGAGAATAATGACTGTCAGGTTGTGATGGATGTAGAAAGGTTTTGATGCCTTGCCAGGAGTTTCAACGTGTCATACAGGTCATAGACATTCATTGATGGGACTTTGAAATTTGCACCGTATGAGGCAACATGCTCAGCCCTATTTTAGAAAGGGGGCTGGAGATATATATGTGTATTGTGTATACACACACATATATTTTAAAGAGGCTGAGAATGGTAGCTGGGAGATAAGTTTTTGAATAAGGCCATGAGTTGGAACATTTGGAGAGAAAGTGAGAGAAAAAGAGTAATAACAGTCTTAAAAGTGAAATAACAATCTGCGACAGTATAGAAAACAGTCATATGAAAAATCTTGGTAACAAATGCTGGTAGGATTTTAAGAAAAATATATATATTTTTTCCTTTAAATTTTCAGAGGAATTACTGAAGGAGATGTTAGATGATGACAGTGTATTGGTCCAGTTTCTGGCTGAGAACAAAATTCATCTCAAATGGTTCAAATGAAGGGACATTGATGCAGTGGTTCTCAACCTTGGCTGGACATTAGAATTGCTTGGGGAGCTTTGAAAAATACTCGCACCTGTGTTCTACCCCCAGAGGCTCTGCTTTAGTTGGTCTGGTTTGTGGCCTGGCCATTGGGATTTTTTAAAAGCTTCCCAGCTGATTCTAATATGCAGCCTGAGTAGAGAACCGCAGCTTTCATGAAAATACTGCTCTCAGAGGTGTAGGCAGTGCTAAGAATTAAGGGGTGGGAAGACACCAGCAGCTAGTTACAAGGGAAGCTATGACCACCCTTATGGCAAAGGAACAAAGGAGACAGTAGATCGACCTAGTGAAAGCTGGACCAGTATTAGATCTGTAATATTGGGGTTGGGGGGAATGCAGATACTTCCAGACACTCAGAGCTGAATCAGAGTGTACTAGTGAGGGTTCTTCACAGAAACAGACCTACTAGGATGCATGTGTGTGTGTGCACGCGTGTGTGTGTATGTGTGTTTTTTTAAAAAAAAAACGGCTCATGTGATTATGGAGGCTGGCAAGTTCAAAATCTGCAGGGTGGGCCTTCAGGCTAGACCCAGGAGGAGCCAATTCCATAGTTTGAGTCTGAAGTCAGAAGGCCATTTGTGGCCAGTATTTCTTCTTGTTCTGGGGCAGGCCAGTCTTTCATTTTATTTGGGCTTTCCATTGATTGTATGAGACCCACCTACATTATTGAAGACAATCTATTGTACCCAAAGTTCAGCAATTTAAATGTTCGGTCTCATCTGAAAACACTCTTATGGGAACATCTGGAATAATGTCCAGGTGGTGTAGTCCATCAAAGTTGACAAATAAAATTAATCACCACACAAGGAGGGACTGGAGAAGAAATAGCTCAACTTCTTTCTCTCCTCCCTCTCCTTCCTTTGGCCAACAGCCTCCCAGAACAGAACCGACAGAGGAGAATGGGTGAAGGGTCTGACAGGCAAATGGGCGACGTCCTGCACCTGCTCATTTATCAAAGACTTGACCATTATTGGGGAAATGCCTTTTTTATTGTCAGAATTCCAGTTTGGTGAAGTTGAGAAATACTATGACAAACTCATGAATTTATGTTTCAGAAATTATGCTAATAACCTAGTGGTTTATGAAAGGATTTTCTAATAACGTTTGCTGAGATGGTTTCTCTTTAGACTAGAATAACACAGACAGGTTTGTGCCACAAGCACAGATGCAGTTTTTACTAACCACTAAGAGCAATACTAAGATTTATTTTCAGTTTAAAAAAGATTCTGTTCTATTTAATTTCATATTAGGTGGTATAAATATTTTTTCACAATTATAAAAAGTTTGGTTGTACATTAAGTATTTTAAATGTACAGAAGCAAAGGGCATGAGTATAAAAAATAAAGGTGTAAAGAGGCAGTATTGACTATACAATCTGGATGGCGATCGCAATAATCCAGGTGAGATGTGATTAATGTTTGAGGAAGCAGCTGCAGAAATGGAAAAGAGAACTTTGACTTCTCTGATATTTAGTCTAATAAGCTTCACCTGTACCTTGCTTGTATGGTATTAAATCTATTACATAAATAAATGGAGAAAGAGCATGTTGTTATTGATGTCTTTGTGGTATATTCAAGCAGAGTTATTTGAGCGGCAAAGGAAAATCTTGTTTGGAGCTCGAGAAAATGCCATGGGTTTGCTGTTTATAGACAGGGCAGTCCTTGTGCACCACAAGGGTGAAGTGGCAGCAGTGGATGAGCCATTTTAGAGGAGACGAGCGTGCGGGAGAGTAAACACAGCGGGGCGTCTGGGAGCCACTGATGCTTAAGGGGTGGATAGAAAACCAAACAGGGAATGATCAGATAAATGAGAGGAAAACTGGAAGCAAGGGGAATCAAACCAGCCAAATAAGGAAAGAATTTCAAAGAAGGGGTAGCAGCAGGGGTTTGGGAAGACAATGTTAATCTTAGGGAGAACGGTTTCATTAGTTGGGGTAGAAGCTGCACCGCAGCAGGGTGAAGAAAGAACGTGAAGTGAGCAACTAGAGACAGTGAGGACAGACAATTCTTCTAAGGAATGGGGCTATGAAAGAAAACAAAAGGGAATGGTGCTAGAGGGGGTAAAGGGAATTTTCTTTTTTCATTTTTTGTTTTTTTGATGGGACAAAAACATTAGAATAGCCATTTGTCCTCAGAGTTGAAGATTCTGGAGGTGAGTTATTAATAATTCCAGGGGTTTTAGCCCCGTGGTATGATGTTGTAAGCACACTGTAGAAGTTGAATGGAGGTAAGGGTCTTTGGCATAGAGGAGGTCAATTGAAAAGCTAGGATGTAGGGTAGGACGTTGGATAGGGGAGGATGAAGGCTGTGGGTCAGATGACAATGTTCTCATTAAATGTCAGAGAATTGTCTGATGGTTAGAAGATGAGGGCAGCAGGTATGGGTAAAGCAATGTAAAGCCAGTGTAAGCTTAAAAGGAGTAGGGGCTTTTTGAACGAAAGAAAATGTGCATGAGCAGGAAGTGGCATTAGGGAGCCGGGAGGATTAAACCCTGAAATGTTGACTTATGGGAGAACATGCAGCCCCTATTAGAGGAGAGAGAATTAAGAAGAATTGATCTCCTGTCTAAATGAGGTTTATGTTTTATTAAAAACAGCATGCAGGACATGCTCTGGGAGAGGTTAAGGATTTAAGGAGGTAGGAGATATTGGGTTGCTTGTCTGTTTTTCAGAATGGAGGATTCCAAAGACCTGTGAAAGGGTCTGGAGTGAGAGCAGAATTAGAAGCACTTGAAGGGAAAGGAACAGAGGGAAGGTGGGATACCAGGGCCAGAGAGCTTGGTCTGTGGTGACTCAGGGGGTTAGAGAAGTAGGGAGCTGAAGGTCAGACAGAAGTGACATAGATGAGATTCCAAAAATTGAACAGAAATTTGATTTCAAATAATTTTGTTAGTGACATAAATCTAAGTTTCCAGCTGTCTGACTTCATAGGTATTTCTTCTATTGCTACTGAACTGACCCAGCATACCAGGAAGCCATGGTGGCCATTAGGGCCTCCTGTTGCTTCTTACCCCCTAGCGTGTGCCAGTTGGGACCAGGCTTTAGGGGAATGAATAGCTGTCACAGTTAGTAACAGCCAGTATAGCATGTGTGACTAAATGTAGTTATCATATTTTGGCCACTTATCACTGAGTAGGACCTATGGGAATCCTCTAAATGTTCATAAGAAACCCATGGTTGATTAGTGGGGTTATTGAGGAATGCTTGTTTCCATCTCTTTTCCCATAAGAGTTAGCTGAAATTCCCCAGTTAGCCTCAATAACACAGAGAGAGTCCCTTTCAGTTCTAAGAGGAAAGAAACAGGGATTTTCCAGGGGAGGGAAGAATCCCCTTTCTCTGCCCCACCATTGTTCATAATCATAAACAAGGGACAAAATTCCTCAGGTCAAGGCGTGTATTTTGTAGCTCATGCCGGAACACATACACCGTCATTTCAGAAACTACAGCCAGGTATTTATGCCTTATTGTGGTTTCGTGCATTGATTTCCTTCTTACCTGACAGATTATGATTCATCATTTCTTTTTCAGATGTGACTCTCATAATATTTGCTTCTTGTTTTTCACTTCTTGCTGTTTCCCCAAATCTAAGTTGGGAGAGCAAATACTTTGGACAGTCCAGGCAATATTTGTAGGCAAGGAAAATCATTTCTGGCAATGGACATTTATGGAAACCCATAGGGGAAGCATACTCTTCTTGTGTTTGAGATGGAGGGTCATCAAATAGAATAATCTATAAGAAATGATGCAGAAAATGGAATTGTTAGCAATCTTCAATATCGACTCTTAAATACATATATATTAGGGTATATTTGGGTACTACTGAGAAAAAAATGTAAAATTACATACACGTATTGAGCAAAAAGTGGGACAATGGTACTATATCATATTTCATCTTCAATTTACAAAGTATTTGATGAAAATTTTATTCTCATCCCACTATGTCTTTGTATTCATTACAAATATAGGAAGCTATTTATGGCCCTTAAAAAGGCTTATTTGGGCATGAGAGGATTCTGGAAAGATAGAGTAGAAAGCGCCAGGAATTCATCTCCCCATCCAGACAACAATTACAGTGGCGGAATCTGTCTAACGTAACTATTTTGGATATCTAGAGTCTATTGAAAGTTTGCAGCTTCCAGAGGAAGGTTTGCATGGTAAATTATGGTTAATTTTATTCAATGCCAGTTGTTAGCTTGGCAGCAAGTATGTATCCCCCACTCCTTTCAGCCCTGTGGCAGGCAGTTGGGCATGTGTTCCTGGAGTAGCTTACACAGAGCTTGCAGGAGCCCAGGGGAACAATAAGGATTCTGTCCCCTAAATATTGGAGATCTGTGTTCTAATTACCGATTGCTGCTTCTGATTATGAAGGTACAAACACAGAGGCAGGCATCCAGTATTGCTGTACCTCTCTGCATCGTTCGAAGCCTCTTTCCTTTCAGATGAAGTGACTTCCAGGAGATTTAAAGGGTTAGTATTCTTTCTCCATTCATTATTCTCCTTTTCCCCTTTTGAGAGCAAGGCATAAAAGAGTAGGATATTCAAAAGCAACTGCATATATGGGAAAATCAGAAAGTTATCATAATGCCAGGGACAAGAGGAGGCTCTGAAAAGACCTGAAAAGACCTTAAATTTACACATCAAGGCTGATCCATAGCATGGAGACAGCCCACAGCAATCAAAACAAAACAAAAACCCCAACAAACTCTGAATAAAGGAAAGAATCTGATTCTCAGAATTGCTACACTGCTAGATTTGAGTGTCTAATTTTTGACAAAAAATCACAAGGCATACTAAGGAACAGGAAAGCATTTTCCATTCAAAGGAAAAAATAAGCAAACAGAAAGAACTGATGGCAGATCCACTACACAAAAACTTTTTAAAAACAATTATCTTAAAGATACTGAAAGAACCAAAGGGAAGTCAAGAAAATTGACATATGAACAAAATAGAAATATCAATAAAGACATGGAAAACCTAAAAAGAAACTAAAAAGAAATTCTGAAGTTGATCACATTAACAGAATGAAGGAAAAACCTCATATGATCATTTTGCTAAATGCAGAAAAAGTATTTCATAAAAACACATTTCATGATTAAAAAACACTCAACAAACTAGAAATGGAAGAAACCTACCTCAACATAATGAAAGTCATACATGAAAAACCCATAGCAAACATCATATTCAATGCTGAAAGACTGAAAATGTTTCCTCTAAGACAAGGAAAAAGGCAAGAATGCCTGCTTTTTTCAATTCTATTTATCATAGTGCTGGAAGTTCTAGCCAGAGCAATTAGGCAAGAAAACTATATAAAAGCCATCACAACTGAAAAGAAAGATTTAAAAAGAATTGAAAAGGGAAATAACAGAAAATGATCTGTTTCCAGATTGTATAATTTTATATTAAAAAAACAAAAGGATTCCATAAAAATCATTAGAACTAATAAATAAATTAAGCAAAGTAGTACAATACAAAGTGAACACTGAAATCAGTTTCAATATGTACTAACAATGAACAATTCAGAAAGAAAATTTTAATTGACAAAACAATGACATCAAATTAACAGTAACATCAAAAAGAATAAATTACTTAAGAATTAATTTAACCAAGTAGGTGAATGACTTGTGCAATGAAAGCTACAGATCATTACAGAAAGAAATTAAAGAAGGCATAAGTGAATGGAAAGGCACCTCAAGTTCATGGATTAGAAGATTTAATATTGTTAAAATGCCAATATTACCCAAAGTGATCTACAGATTCAATTCAATCTTGATCAAAATCCAAATGATGTTTTTGGCAAAAAAAGAAAAATCCATTCTAAAATTCATGTAGAATCTCAAGGGACCCTGAATAGCCAAAACAATCTTGAGAAAGAACAAAATTGAGGACTCCTACTTCCTCATCTCGAAATTTACTACAAAGCTACAGTAATAAAAACAGTGTAGCACTGGCATGAAGACAGACATACAGACCAAGAGAATAGAATAGAGAGCCCAGAATAAATCTTCACACATATGATCAAATAATTTTAACAGAAGAGCAAGACCATCCAATGGGGAAATGATAGTCTTTTCAACAAATGGTGCTGGGAAAACTGGATATCCATATGTAAATGAAGTTGGCCCCTTACTTAACACCATATACAAAAGCTAACTCAAAATGAATCAAATATCTAAAACTAAAAAACTCATAGAAGAAAACATAGGCCAAAACTTCATGACATTGGATTTGGCAGTGATTACTTGGATATGACACAAAAGGCATACAGGCAACAAAACAGAGAAATAAAAAATATATATATAGAAATATAAAAATATGAAAATATATATATCAATATATAAATATAAAAATTTTTAAAAGTTGTGCATCAAAATATACATTAACAAGGTAAATAAAGCAAACCACAGAATGAGAGAAAAGTTTTGCAAATCATATATTTGGTAACATTAATATCAGTATATATAAAGAACTTCTAAAACTCAATAACAACAAAAAAACAATATGATTAAAAAATAGTCAAAGGACTTGAATAGATATTTCTCTAAACAAGAAATACAAATAGCCAATAAGCACATGAAAAGATGCTCCATATGACTAATCATGAGGGAAATGCAAATTAACACTACAGTGAGATACCACCTCATGTCTATTAGGATGGCTACTGTCAACAAACCAGAAAATAACAAGCGTTGGCAAAGAGGTAGAGAAATTTGACCCCTTGGGCACCATTGGTGGGAATGTAAATTGGTAACAGTTGCTTTGGAAAATAGTATGGCAGCTCCTTAAAAATTAAAAATAGAATTATCATATGATTCAGCAATTCCATTTCTGGGTATATACCCAAAAGGATTGGAAAGAGGGTATCAAAGAAATATTTACAGACTCATGTTCATAGCAGCATTATTTGTAATAGCTAAAATGTAGAGTAAAATGTAGAGGGAAACTGAATGTCTATCAATGGATGAGTGGATAAGTAAAATGTGCCACAAACACACACACACACACGCACACACACACACACACACACATATACATACACACACATAGAGAGAACTATTATTCAGCCATGAAAGGGGAGGAAAATCTTGCCATTTGAGACAACATGGATGCACCTGGCGGTCATTTTCCTAAGTGAAATAAACCGGGCAGAGAAAGACAAAAGCAGTGCGATTCCACTAATATGAGGTACTTATAGTAGTTAAAATTATAGTGAAAGAAAGTAGAAAGGTGGTTGCTAGGGGATGAGGGAAGGGAAAATAGGGAGTTATTATTTAATAGGTACAGAGTTTCAGTTCTGCAAGATGAAAAGATGGAGATGGATAGTGATGATGATTGCACAACAACCTGAACGTACAATTGACCCTTGAACAACACAGGAGTTAGGGGTGCTGAACATGGTTGAAAATCTTCATATAACTTTTGGCTCCTCCAAAACTTAACTACTAATTTCTTACTACTTAATATCTGTTGATCAAAGCCTTTCTGGTAATATAATAGTCAATTAACACATATTCTGTATATTAAATGCATAATATACTGTATTTTTATAATTAAATAAGCTAGACAAAATGTTATTAAGAAAATATATTTACTATTCATTAAGTAGAAGTGGGTCATTATAAAGATCTTCATCCTCATTGTCTTCATGTTGCCTAGGCTGAGGAGGAGGAAGAAGAGGAGGGGCTGGTCTTACTGTCTCAGAAGTGGCAGAGGTTGAAGAAAATCTGCATATAAATGGACCCACACAGTTCAAACCTGTGTTGTTCCAAGGTCAACTGAATTGAACAGCACATTAAAAGGATTATTCACAATGATCAAGTAGGATTTATTACTGGGATGCAAAAATAGTTCATCACAGGTAAGTCAGTAAATATGATGCGCCATATTAACAGAATAAAGGCCCTGAAGGCATTCATATTGGATGGCCTATAGTTGCCCATGAAATGGGAGGCAGGGTTATTTGCTGAAGATGAGAGTGAGAGTAATGATCTAGAAGACAATATAAAGAGATGAAGTTTGGGACAGTCCCTGAGAAAATGTGAAAAGGAGTTTACCAGGAACAAACTAAATGAAAAGGAAAAGACTGATGATGAAGATCATTACGTATCTAAGTTACAATCTGCTGTCAAGAACTAATTTGGAAATGCCAGCACTTTGCCTACACTAACAAAACCCAGTAGATCTGGAATGCGAAAAAGAAAAAAATTACTAACAAATACAACAACAGTTTTATTTAAGTCATGTCAATATTGCTATCTACAACTCTGACCAACATGTAGAAAAAGTGAGTGGCATATTTGCTCACCATGAAAAGGACATGTAAAACATGGAAGGAATGAATGTGAAAAATGTATTGAATAAACTCCTATATCCCTGAAAAATGAAGTTATCAAACAATTTAGGAGCAAGTTCTATAGTTGGACAAACTGTATTTGAACCCAGACTTCACTACGTGCTTGGCAAACTGCTGCATCTCTCTTCCTCTTCATTTTATCTAAAAGATCAGAGAGAAAATAGTACCATATTCAGTGGGGCTTTGTGAAGACTATGCAATAATGTAAAGTATTTATTTTTTAAACAATGCTTGACATATTAAGCACTGAATAAATGTTTAGCTATTCTTTATTAGTTCTGATACCAGTTATAAAGAAAAGTGAAAACAGGAATCTTTGTCCTCTCGTGGGAATATTTCTCTTGTTTCCGCCATGCTTTTGTTAGTTAATGGAAAAGCTCCTCTTACCCAGCAACGCTGAGTGTGGCCAACAACAAAAAGAGGTATTTTCCTTTGGGCTAAACGGGGGGACTAGTTCTAGTAAAGAAGAGGAAGAAAAGACTTTTCTTAGCCCACATTCTTAGATTTCCAAGGGAAAATGGGGTCATGGTTAACCCATAGTTTTTTTCCGTTAGAAATCTGTACATCAATGAGTAAAGCTTTAAATTTCTAAGAGAGTAGAAGAACTGAGAGTAAAAGTCTTTTTCTAACTTCCCAAATACTGAATGAAGGTGGAAGCAAGAAAACAATGAATCACAAAGCACAAAATGAGGTTTTGTACACTGGGAAGAATTGCACACAAAATGACATAATCTGAGCCATACTTGGAAAATTCTTTGAAAATTATTTTCTTTCTTTGGGTTTCATGCTCCAGGAGTTAGGCTTGACTATTCTTATTCCTCAGGTTCTTTAAAAGTTTTTCCAAATCATGAACATTGTCACTTATTTATTGATTTAAATTTTTTTTTACAATGAGCTATTGGCATACTCATGATCGTAGGGCTCTGCAGGGGGCATCTACTGAGACAAATCAAGACAGAAGGTCTGAACAAGACCCTCTGCTTGCATCATTGTGTGTCTCCCTCCCCATCATCGAATGGAGCAACGATACAATGTCCGAGTAAACACTCTGCTTCTTCTAATTAAGAAAGCAATATGATAGACCAGCAGGTGTATGAAACACAGAATTAGAAGACCACTTAAATGTCACCCAGTCTCTTAAAGCTTCAGTTTTCTCACA
>RJWJ010037264.1:0-15636 GCA_004363605.1 Indri indri | reverse complement strand
ACTGTATTAGAATTCCGTGCCCCATTGCAATATCCACAACCCATGTGAGTGGAAAGACTTGTACTAGAAACTTGGGTGTTAGGAAGTCAAATGTATAGTTTATGAAATGCTGCTCACAGAGAAAGACTAGAGGAATTACATATTAATTAATTTAAAAGCATGACTCATTCAAAACTCAAAATGCATACCTTGAGCACTGAGGTTTTAGGTTTGTTTTGCTTTCTTTCATTATTTTTCCTACTTGTACTGCAAATAAATAAAATAAAATAAAGTAAGCGATATTTAAGAAAGAATGTTTGACTGTAAGTACTGTGTCACACAAAACCATTTCTAAAGGATGCTTTAAAAATTCATTTTAGAGTAAGAGCAACCTCCGGATGCGTAGCAACCCCCAGCCCTGCCATACAAAGCATCTCATAAAGTACATACTCCACGTGCTCAGGAATATTTGATGATTGATTGAGTAATCTTACAATCGTGTCAATTAGTACATTCAAAAATTTTAATGGATTGCAACTCTATGTAAAACTTTTTTTAACTGGAATTTTCTCTAAGCAAAGTTTTTAAGTGAGTGGATTATTATTTTTTTTTTTTTGAGCTTGAGACAAGAAATGTGTTCTACTTTTACATTGTATTCAAGAGAAGTACATACTACTTCAACCACTATATTTCATTCTTTATCTCCCATAAATAGAAAATCCATGAGGGGAAGGATATAGATGGTACCTTGACTGCCATATATCATCTGTTGAAATAGTGCCTGGAAAACATTAATAGTGGATAAAACTTGTACGAATTTTGATACTTTGTCGGCTTCCAATTTTGAATTTTGCTGAACGAATGCATGACTGAATCATGTGGAACAGCTACTGGGGATTATTAAAAGGGTTTGTTACCAACGACTTGTGAGGCGTGTGGTAAGACTAAAGATTTCCAAGTTTTGAAGTCTGGGCACTCAATATGATACCAGTGTTATTAATGGAAGAAAAAAAAGAAGGGATTAAAAATAAAAAATAGAATAGAAAAACGTTGTGAAGAAAATAAGTTCAGAATTATCTATAATTGTAGTCAAGATGACAGCAAAAGTATGAACATAAAAGTTTCTGCCAGTCACCAGGAAAATTTAGAGTAAGTTTACCGATAGTGATAAAGGTTTGGGAGTTATTTTTCTTGATTAAGTATTGCATTCCTGAAAGTAAATGAGCTCAAAGAGAAGACAGTATAAAGAGAATAGGTTGTTGCTTCAAAAATACACACACACATAGACATGTACACACAAACATTCACATACATATATAAAGAGAGAGAGAAGAGAGATGTAAAATTTTATTTGAGCAATGGAAAGAAGTAAAGGGGGAAAAACAATGGTGTCAGGTAAGCTGTGAAAAGAGAGAATTTCACAAGGAGAAAGTAAACTCCTTTAAATGAATTGGAATCATTAAGGTCTGAATTTATGAACTATAACCTTCTTTCACCCCAAGTCTGAACAAAAAGTAGACTAAACAAATTGAACTGAACTTTTGGGGTCAGATATAATTTGGTAGCTCTGTGGAAGCTATTTTACTTTGGGGCAATTGAACTGATTTAGTGTGCCTTCTCCACCGTACCTAATCATTTTTACATGCTTACAAACTTCACATTCCTTGTTATAATACATTGAAACTCATGGCTTCTTTAGTAGAGCTTAGTAATAATCACATTAAAATTTTGCACATGCACCAAAAAATGCTAGATATGCTCATAAGTAGATTTCCTAAATGTGCATTTTATTTGATACCAAGTTTATTGTATTAATATAAATGCAGCAAACCCTCAAGGAATATGTGGTAATGTTTTCCCCTCTACTGCTAGAAGAAAGATAAGTTTGTTTTAAATAAATCCAACATTTCCCATCCTCCTATACCAACCAGTGTCTCTTACTGATGGTTCCCTAACCTTTGCCTTTTACATGATTTACTGTCAGTTTCTCCTGCCATCATACAACTGCAACTCTTTGATTAATTTGCAGTAAGATTTCTCCCTTCTGTACTGTTAGCTTGTTGCTTCCCTCTTCGCTGCATCTCAACTTTTTCACCTCTCATTATCCTTGTCCTGTCAGTCTTGTTCAGCTTCTTGCTTCTTTCTCAATTCCCATAACTATAATCCTCTTGTATTTTTGGTCTGATTCTGGATGGTTTCTCTCCCTTTGTATCTGGTTTACTGTTCTGCCATATGTATCTACAGTGCATTTCTTTTATCACATTACATTTTAAATATTGCATCAGGTCTGAAGTTTTATACCACAAAATATCATATTAGTACTTTTCCTCATTCCATTTTACTACTGAACTTATTCCCTTTACATCATGTCACCCTGCTTTTCCTGGCATTTTACTGCTGTGAGTCCTCAGTCTTTGTGCAGCAACAATGAATCAACATTCTTTATTGTATAGTAAAGCAATTTACAGTGGCCACTAGTGAATTGCACTTTTTGGCTACTCCAGGGAAAGACAATCTATTCTATTTTTTTTGTTGCTTCTTGTTACCTCTAAAGAAAAATCACTCCGTGTAGAAAGTGATACAAAAAATAAAACCTAGAGTTATTACGAGTCAAGAATAGTGATTTATTTCCTTTTTTATTTTAGTTTTTATATCATTTAGTAAGGAAAAACAAAAATTCATAAAAACAACCATCACCTCTAATTTTATTCTTATTGTGCAACTGATACTGTGTCATAATCATATTAGTGCATGAAAAAATTAATTTCAATTGCCTATTGGAAGGCCTTTTGGTAAATACCAACAAATTGTCATGATTAAATACAATTTTTATTACAGAATTGAGGCAACTCTTATATGTCAATGAACAAATTAAAAACATATGTCTTGGATGTTTTTAATATTTATTATATATTTTAAATGTTTTAATAATAAATTTTAGTCAATTTCACAATATATTAAAAGTATTGGTTAAAAAGAGCTATCCAATAAGAACAGTTTATTTTTTTTTTTCTCTCCATGTTACCAGCCATTAGTTTCCTTATTGGTTAAACAAAGGCTTAATAATAGAGTTTTCTCTGATAATTTTCTTCTAAATCCATATGCTTTTACTAATTTTTCATAGTAGTTTTCAGTTTCATTCACTAAAGTAACAACCAGTACATAAACAAAAAAATTGTCTTCTAGTCTTTTCTGTTGTCAGAATTTTTAATCCTAGAAATTAAATTTTATTTAATTCTATAGATAGTTCATCAAGAAAATTTCTATGAAAAATACATTTATCTTAAGGGTGAAGACCTAAGTCTATTTAGACACGTTTTTCTCTACTTCAAAACCAAAACTCTTCATGGAATGTAGCAGTTGATCTAATTACCAAATTCAACTAACCCTTTCTAAACTGACTGTACTTGACCGCTTTGCTGTGATGGCTTTCCCACACATGGTCTGCAGCACTTCTCCATTCTTGACATCTTGATACTCTGGTCCTCTTCTCTCTGTTATGGTCCCTTTTCAATGTCATGATCCAGCATTTTACTTATGCAGTCATATTCTGTCTATAGGGTGGTAATACTTATATTGCATCTTCATCCTAATTTTTCACCTTGTTCTCTAGATACTTATATCTATCTAGTGGCAAGTCTTATCTACATTTTTCATAGCATACTGAAAGTTAAACTCAACCTTACTGGATATCATTATTCCACTTATCTTAAATCTGTTCCACATCCTAACTTTATTATCTTCATCAGCAGTACTGAGGTCCATCCAGTCACCTCACCCAGAGACCTAGGACTTTTTCCCCTTTCCCTCAGGCCTCAAAACTGCTCACTCTGAGTATACCTCAGGTTCACTATTTCTATAGAGTCCCAAACCACAATTGTGGTCTGAGCAGTTATCTTGGTGCACTACAGTACCTGAAGCTTTCAGTGTGATCTTTCTGCAAGTCAATCCGTCTATGTTCTGCTAAACCCCTGTGTTTTTCCCCATGGCCTTGAACATGAAGAACAGATTCCTGTGGATGGTAAAAAAGACCTTACAGGATCTGAACTTCACTAACTTTCCAGTTATCTACCACTAATTCCACTTTCCTCATGTTCTTTTGACAAACACCAGATAATTCGTGTATCCTGGCCTTTAGTATTTGTTCATAAGTTTCTAATCTATCTTAAGTGTTGCTCAAAAAAAAAAATCTTATAAATATTCAATAAACTTCTATATATTTTCCTTATCCTCTGATAAATGCTAAGGTTGTTAATTTACCTCCTTTTTCTGTATCTCGTATTCATCTCTAGGAAAGATTATTCAGATGAGATATATGTTTTATATATCCAGATTAAGGGGCAATGATATGTATAAAATTTGCATTGACTTTCATTTCCCTTTATACTCTTTTCTTCTAAAATACATACATAGTCTTTTACAATTTTTTTATCAACATTATGGAAAAAAGTCTTTATATTATATCTGTAAATGCTAAAATAAAATGTCATGAGAGTATTCACATTTCCCTGGGTTATATATAGAAATTGCATAATTTTCATTTTATGTCATCTATTGATATTTGCCATTGGTGAGTACATATGTCATTCTAAGTCAAAATTCATTGACCATGAAACAATGATTCACAAGAATTTTCCATATTCAAATTAGTTTGGGAAATGCTGAGATAAAAGTCAATAGAGGTTTTTGCTATAGGGAACAATAGAGCCATTATTATGTTGACGTACACTTAGAATTTGCAGGAGGAAGGTGTAGACAAATACAGTGATCTGCAAACTTATTTGACCAAAGAATACTTTTCTAATGAAAAATATTACCTTATATGAAATGATATATGTGTTCAAATGAATAACAGTTTTGAAGACGTTGATTTAATTTTCATCCTTGTTTCTAAAATGTCAGAAGATATTTCCTAGACTAATTCAGCTTATGAATACTGTATGCTATAAAAAGCTAAACTTCCACTAGAAGACAAAATTATTAGAAAATATTTCCCCAAATGAATTGCCTTCATGTTGGGAAAATTGCTAGAGGATTATTATCCCTGTCATTCTTGATAACCTATTACAATTGACCCTTGAACAACACAGGTTTGAACTGTGCCAGTCCACTTGTATGCAGGTATTCTTCTGACTCGGCCACTCCTGAGACAGCAAGACCAAGCTCTCCTCTTTCTTCTCTTTTCTCTGTCTACTCAACTTGAAGATGAGGATGAAAACCTTTATGACGGTCCACTTCTGCTTAATGAATAGTAAATGTATTTTCTCTTTCTTATGATTTTCTTAATAAAATCTTCTCTTCTTTAGCATATTTTATTGTAAGAATACAGTATATAGTACATATAAGTAAAAATATGTGTTAATCTACTGTTCATGTTGTTGGCAAGGCTTCTGGTCAACAGTAGGCCAACTAATATACACTTAAATGTTTGAAAGACAAAAAAATTATATTCGGATTTTTCACTACGTGGCAGAGGGTGAGAACTCCTTACCCCTGAATTGTTCAAGGGTCAAATTCATTTATGAAGGGCTGTGAGTTTATTGGGAAGAGAAAGAACTGAACAATGGGGACATCTAGTTAATGAGATGAAATGTGGACTTTATATAAGCCTCTGTCTATTTTGGCATTGGTAGGTAAGGAATGTTCTATCAGTGGTGACAGCACCTGGTGGTGATCAGGTGCCTAATAGGAGATTCTGGTCTTTAGCAAGTGATGGAAGGGATATCTTTCAAATGCATGAAAAAAACGGTAATAGAAAAATTGAAATGACAGCACCCAACAAAGTAGAAAGGAGTTGCTCCATTTTAGCATAGAAGATGTCTTTAGCATCTTTGACATAAAAATAACTTAGAATTTAAAAGAAAAGAAAAGCCCGCAAGTGAATAGGTAAGAACAAAAGTGAGTGGACTCTGGGATACTACCATTCAATGTACGCTGTCCAAGGTGCTGACGTGTGCCATCCACTGTTCTAGGGAGTAGCAATACAATAATGCTTAAAACATGACCCCTGGCCTTCGTACCTTTGAGTATGGAGCCAAATATGTACCAACAAGTTGGAAAACACAAAGGGAAATAGCTATGTGGATGAATAGGCAATTTTGATGAATGTGTCAATTAAGAGTAATGTGTCATCTAAAATCTTTCATAGCACTTTTTCCTTTTAAGTGGGAGCCTTAAAATCAACTGAAGCAGGTGTTAAGAAACAAAAGCAAAAACAAAATATGAAAAACTGGCTTTACCTAGAAAAAAGAGTGAGTCTTCTGGATGATTTTTAAACAGGATATATTTTGCTATATTTTTTCTCTGGGAGACTTAGCTTATGGAAAACATCTTTTTGTACCTATTGGCATATCATTTTGTCCTCAATAGTAACTAATGGGTCTTGTTGCACTATTCTACTGCATCCTTTAGCATTCATTATCAAACCTAAGGCCTGGATTTTCAGTCATCTTAGCCTTTGTTCCATTCTTTTTAAAAATTGCATTTTCAGGCCAAGAAAGAAAAGATTAAACACTCTGAAGAAACTGTAAATAAATGGTTTCAATATTGTTATTGAACAAGATATAAAGCATATGTTTTAGATTTAATTACCTAGGTCATGTTTTTCAGTCTTATTTCTACTCTAGTTTCCACGAGTGTGGTATTTCACTCAACATGTGGTGGTCTTTCACATCAACACTGCAGATTTCTTATCACAGAATTTGAGACCTGTTGGATTTACTCTTCAATAATGTCTCTAGCTCCAAGTGAGAAGACTACTCAAAAGAAGATTTTATTTTTCCAATATACAAAATTAAGTAGATTTTAGTAGGAAGACTTGTGGGGGGTTATTTTGGTTTTGCTTTGTTTTCTTTTAACCCAAAGTTGATATTATAGTTATTACCTTTGAAAGCGCATGCCTTTCTTTATTAATAAAACCTGTATGTAAATAGATTAAGATACTCATAAAACCTATTAGAGGTGCTATATATTTTAAATTTATTTTAGATACATATCTAAAGAGATTCTTGATCTATAGTGGTTAAGACACAAAGGAAATTAAATTGACAGAGGCAAATCCATATGGTACTGTGATTTCTGACAGTTATAAGAACTCGTAAACTTCAACTTACAGTTGTTTAGAATTTTCAAGAATTGTTTTATCAAGAAACTGTCAGTGTACGTATTCGTACATTTTGAAAGAAGCAGAGAGAGAGGGGGCGGGGATTTGGAGGAGGAGAGGTGTGAGTTATACAGAAAAAAATATTAAAGAATTTATTTAAGTTGTTCCATGCATTTAATATTTGGTGATCGTTTATAAATAACAGTCATTTATTATCTAAGCACACTAAATTTTTTAACATCTGAAATATTTCCATAAAAAAGATGTGTGTGGATCTGCTTGAGGAATAAATTCCTAAGATATTCAATGTTATTATTATAGACAATATTAATAATTATCATTAATACTTGGAATCCACGTCATGGACTCTGCAGCCAAATTTTATAATAAAGCTTAAGTATGGATACATATGTAATCAGCCCCCTGAATAATATATAATATGCTGCAACATTATAATGCATTTTAATTTGCTAAGAACTTCCTTTTGTACCTAATAGCACTACAGCTATAATTGAAAAGTAAATTAATTCTTGTAAACAGGTCAAAGTATGCTTTAATTTTTTAAAGCAATTTTATTTAAATGATACACCATTATATTTAAAGCAATAATGCTGTTTTGGGTCTTTAGCTGGGAGCACGGCTTGAGTTTCAATAAAATTAAACAAAGCAATATTGTAGTAGAAAAGGAATTTAGATGTATTATTTCCTTTAATGCCTGCATTTTCTATTCTTTTGAGCTTGTATTTTTGGCCCTACATGATACATTTACAACCCTGTAGCTATTAATATAATATTCATATTATATAGGGAATAAGGCAAGGCACATTTTAAATGGTATGTTTAAGGGCCTCATAGGGACATTGATATCTATGTACTTAGAACTGAAATTTTATTTTATTTTTGTATTAGCTTCTAGTTTGTAGCAATTCAGCATCCTGTGGAGACTGTTCCAGCTGGGCAAGTAACCTTGATATCCTGTACACGGGTAGTAAGTCAATTACATGTGTTGCATAGAGTGGGTTGTCACAGATCTCACTTTAAACAGCAATTAAGTGGTTTGATTTAGTTGAAATAACGTGTAACTTCCTTTTTAGAATTGGATTTATTTTCAGCCCTTGTATCTGATTGATATAAACATATATTTGATAACTGCTACATATTTTCGCTTATGTGACAAAGAGTAGTACAAAGCAAAAAAGCTTCAGTGTCTCAAGTTCCAGAGAGAATGCAGTAAGAAGCAGATGATGGTCAAATGTACAATGTACCTTCTCGCATTTAACCAGATGTTTTGGATACTGTTTGGCACTTCCTGGATTTTTCTTTCTTATTTTTTAACCTCAAGATTCGACTCCAATAGGAAATTTATTTTCTTGCTCTCATTATCTTTTGATCTTATATTTGCTTCTTCCCACTGTCAAAACACATGCATTAGTCTTAGTCTCTTTCATATTGCTAGAAATTTTTTTTTTCATATTGCTAGAAATTTTAGCTGATTTTCTGGTCTCTAAAATATCTTCCTTCTAAACAATGATTAATTGTCAATAACATTACAATACTGAATTAATTAAATAAATTTCAAATCACATCTAGTGGTAAGTAATCTTTGAAAATATTTTTAAGTCCAGTAAAATTCCCTGTCTTTTATAAACATATGTAAAACTCCTGTGTTTCTCCTAGGTGTTCAATAAGTTAAGTATTAAATAGTCCAAAAATGGAACAGAAGAAATGAATTGGCAATGACATAATGTAGTAACATACTATGAACAATAATATGTATTTTTGAAAAAAAATACATGTTAGAAAACAAAAATATGGAAATACCAAAAATAGTAGAAAAGACCTAACAGGAACAAACTGAAAGTATAGCACAAATGTCTTTCTTATTTTCTTGGTACCTGTGGTAGATATTACCACTGTTTGCCAATATCTTGTTGTCCTCTATTCCTGGGAATATTGAAATGTTACAGTTACCTTGATAAGGTTGGCCAAATGATGTGCTCTGCCCAATGAAATCTGAATGGCAGTGATACGTGGCATGTACAGGCAGAAGCATTTAAGAGATAGTTCCAATGATTAAACTTGTGCATAGTGTGAGAAAGAAATAAAACTTGGTGTTTTTAAGGTATTGATGTTTTTGAGTGATTGAAGCCTATATTGACTGCTACATACCCTGAATTCTATTTTTGGCACCTAAATAATGGCAAAATATATTTTTTACTGCTTTCCCTATTTCTTTGAACCTGGTATCTGTGTTCAAAATATAAAGGCAATGCCATTAAATCCATTGAACAATATACTTGCGAGAGAGGAAATTGTGTAGAACATCCAGAGTCTCCTATTTTTAAAGTGATAATATATGGCTTAAAAACTACATGTGATAAACAATCTCAGTAACCTCCACAAAAAAGCTTGAATTGACAAAAGTATTTTATATAACTGACATCATATATCATCATTGCATTTTCATTTACTTACCCATTTATTACATGAGAAAAATTTGTTAAATTGTGAAAAATTATAAAATAGAATGACACATATTAGACATCCTCTATTAACTGGCACAGTGGATCATAAATCTTGTTTCCAGTGCATGGGTCTTAGATTGTGTCAAAAAATTGGAAAGTCTTTCCATCAATCAGAAACTCCAGCAATTCATTCATCATATACTCAGATTCATTACATTTTTATTACAGAGAAAGTTATTAAATATAAGCATACAATAAGCTTAAAAATCAGAGAAAGTAAATAAAAAGAGAAAGAAGATAAAAATGCTATATGTGGAATAAAATTTGAATGCCAGACTTACATGTTTTATTTTATATGGATTGATGAAGAAAATATTTCTTAAAAACATACAGCTTTGCAAAGCTATATTATTACCTTATCCATGAATTGAAAATTACACACAGACATACACACACACACGTACATGCACTTAAAAGCAAGATGCTCATATTTCTATTCCAATTATCCTAAGGAAAAGAAAGTTAGCTATATGTGGAAAACCTTTAAGTCGTTTAATTTCAAGATTAAAAAGTGAAATTGCAGTCAATGAGCTAATTGTTAACATATAATAAAGTTAAAAATTTATTTACAAATATTTTTTCCTCAAACTTCAGGCAGTATTCCAGAGTTTTCATGTTTAAGGACAAGTGCTCTGGAAATAATTAGCCTGGCTAAAATGCCACAGCTGTACTTACCAGCTCCGTGGCCTGGGCAGGTGTATTTCACATCCCTGCTCTTCAGTTTCTGCAGATGTTAAATGGGGCTAATTACAGCACCTATTCCATATGCATGTTTTGAGGATTAAAAATACTGAGACAAAGCACAAACGATAGCACAGAGTAATCACTTAATAAATTTTAACTATTCATGTTGGTATTTCCTTGAACAAGAAAGGACTATGGTGAATGGTGTTTTAAAAATAAGTACATTTGAATGGACATTTAATTGCTCAAAACTGTCCTTTTATCATCATAATATAATGCTCTTCAAGAGAATAATGTTTTATTTTGTAACATTCCCATAGAATTGATGGTCAACTGCAGCATCTTATCCTGATGATAAATTGTTTCCAATATTGAATTATCATTGGTGTTAATTTATTAATAATTTTTTGAATTTCTTTAAAAAGAAATAAAACTAAAGATCTAAGCATTGGCATTAAAATTATACTGAACAGATATCTATAGAAACAACTGAGTTTTCTCTACCTCTCCTCTTTTTTACAGGTAATATTTTAATAGAGTTTCAAATATTCTTTTTTCTTTCTCTCCTTCATTTCCCTGATAAACATTTTCTAAATTAATAACATTCATCTAAGCACACAGCCTCTCTCTGGAGACACAGAGATAAATTTGAAATAATTTTTGTCTTTAAGGAGATTAGAGGTATAATGGAGAGTAGCACGTAAACTCATGTAAAATTTCAGTACTGTGAGACAATCATTAGATGTGTTTACAAAGGAAACATGGGCATATTTCATGAGTCAATTACGTAAGACTACAAAGGAGGTGTGTTAAGCTGTGTTTTGTTCGATGAGGAAGCACTTCACAAGATAAAGGGCCGATACCCAGAGGAGGGGGTGATTTAAAGACCTGACTTCCAGGTATATGAAATAGATTATTCCAAGGCAGACACAGGAAAGTCTGCGATGTATCTAAGAATCAGCAAGTATTGGTTACAGGGCTATAAATGGGAGAAAGTGGTAGGTGCATATCATAAAGGGCCCTGCATCACCAGTTAAAATATTTAATGTTTGTCTGCTAAATTATGGAGAGCCATTCAATGTGTTATGAAGGGTAGTGATGTAATCGTATCATAGAGATACTAAAGCAGCACTATTGGAAAACATTGATTGAATAAGGAGAGCAAAAAAGGAAGATTAATTTTCAAAGGCTTATAAGTTTCTGGCTTGGACTAAGTAGTACTAAGTTACACTAACTACGAAAAATCATATGGTAAAAACAATAGATTTGCATTTAATGAAAAACCACAATAAATGGAACAATAATCATTAGACTATATAATTTGGATTTGTCACAGGTTATGACTACTTTTATATCATTTTTAAGGAAAAACAGTTGGTTCTAAAAGAGTACCCGATTAGCTGTACACATGCAAAGAGGTATTTTTACAATGAAAGAGTGCAGTACTCAAAGCACTTTACCACATGGCAGAAGCAAGAACACCAGTGACATTACTCACTACCCACCAGACCCTTAATAAGTACTGTGTGATAATTATTGCTACAATAAAAGGGAATCTGCTTTCAACTCTTAATTTTCTAAACAGTTTCAGCCTGACTTTTTGAGGTAATAGTGAGATTGAGCACCATCATAAAATGTAATATAGAATTACTATTCCATTTCCAGGGGCACATTGAATGAACTTATAATAGGCTAAATCTAGAAGTGGCTCATAAAAGGCTAGGTCTCTGATTTTACTGTTGAAGGACCTCATGTAAGTTATGGTGCCATGTACCAAAGCTATTCTCAGTATAAAGTTATACAAAGAGAGGCAGAGACTATCTCAGGTTGATAAAATTCCATTTAGTACAGTATAGTTTACACAGAAACCTAGCAATGTAAGGGAGTTATGACCGACTCTATCACGTTACCACAGATAAATAGTCCTAAAAGAGAATCTGCTTTTATTTTCTCAGCATAAAACACATTCTCCTTTTTTTCCTTGCTCTCTCTCTCTAGCAACTTTCTATAAGTTTGCAAGTGTTTCAAAATTTAAAATAAATGAACCAGTAGGTCAGAAAAAATTGAAAAAGTTACCATGTCTGATTTATCATCTGCAATTTTAAAAATACAGGAGAAAAAATTGTGGGAGTTAATTTTAATTCTACTTTTGCATGTGCTTGAATTTTGATTATGTACATTTCTTAATGCAGGAATGTATTTTATGTTTTCTAAATTGTTTCTACATGGTGTAAGTGATCAAAGTTTCAAACATAGAATATAAAAAATATAGTAATCTGGAATAACTATGTTCATTGAAATCCCTTACATTTATGTATCCATTAGATTGTTTAAACACGTTCATATTCTCAAACAGCATTCTCGGTAAAATGTTGCAAGAATAATACAAGGAACTACTATACATCCATCATTCAAAGACTTTAACTGCCCCCATAGTGTTCTGAAGGTTTTCTTTAATAGCAAAGGAATCCAAACCAGGATCTCACTGATTTTGCATCTACACTCACTTATTTTGACTTTCTATTATGTCTTTCTTATTTCTTTCAATCTGCAATATTAATAATTCAGTTGCCTTTCTTGGCTTTCATGACTATAAAATT
Source organism: Indri indri (assembly GCA_004363605.1). Classification (NCBI taxonomy): domain Eukaryota; kingdom Metazoa; phylum Chordata; class Mammalia; order Primates; family Indriidae; genus Indri; species Indri indri. Next base: position 2,746 of record RJWJ010037264.1, on the reverse strand, counting down.
TTTAGTATGAGCAATAATTTTGTAGAATATCTCTCCATGTGTGTTTATGGGGCATTTTCTCATAATTAGATTCAGGTTATACATTTGTTACCAAGAGCTTTGTATTTGTCCCTGAGTCCAAATCAATGAGAATGAAGAATGAGGGCAAGTGGTTTAAGGGAAAAGGAAAGAGAAGTTACTAATTTGTCTGCAAATGAGGAGTGTGGCAGACTAGCATCTCAAAGACCACCACCCTGCTTTTAAGCAGAAAAACAGGGCTTTTTAAAGTGGGAGAGGTTGGTGGTTGGGCTCTGGTCTACACCAGTGTCACATGTTGTGGTTTCAGGCTATTGTTGCTTAACTATAATAGGTGGTTTTGGTGTTTGGTCTTTGGTTACCTTGACCATATCTCTAGTGATGATGATCTCGTGAAACTTGTTCAGACAATTCTGTTGAGCCATCTCCTGTGGCTTAAGATAATAGAAAGCAAATAGCAAAGAACATTTTTCTGTCCCTGTGATTACTGGCCTTGGGAAAGAATGCAGGTTTTAATTCCCAAAAGGTGGGGATGGGTTTAAAAAGACAACTCATAAAACATTTCATTGCCTTTTAATTTTGTTACACATTGTTTAGCTAAATTATCACAAAAATAATACTGATTTTTCAATGCATCTTATCAGGTGACACACAATGTCTATTTGACTCATTCCTGGTGGTGTTAACTTAGGTTACTTAATTAAGATGGCGTCTGCCAGGTTTCCCAAGGGAAACCCCACTTCTGTTGTAATGAATAAGTATTTTATGGCAAGACATATTGAGATTTTGTAAAATCTTATTTTTCATCCCACTTTCCCCCATTAGTTAAGCATCCATTGATATTTTTTTGAATAAATTAATGATTAACATGATGGCTGTCAAATGTGACTGTCTAATTTAATATTTTATTCTACATTTACTAGTGGCGTTTTATGGTAAGGAAGATATTTTACTTCCTTCCATTTCTTTATTATTTGTGAATATCAGTCTTGATCCATAGATTTCCATTTTATTCAATGAAGAATAAGGCACTATTAGTATTTCCAAGCTCAAATTGCTCTAGATTTGATTAATAGAAACCCTTTAAAGTTGGATCCTGTGTCCTTTTCATATGTCCCCATCATTTCATGATAAATTCCTTAGTTTTCTAACAAAAGCAGTTATTTCAGGTTCAAAATTTTTCTTTCTTTGCCTTAGTCTTGGAATCAAACACTTTTCTAAGGGATATAAAAATCAAGGTCTGAATTCCAGGTGTGCTGATTTTTGCTCCCAGGTGTGCACAGAGGACTGAAGAATGGAGGGATGGGAGGTTAGAAGCGAAAAACAAGAGAGAGAAAGTGAAGCTCTCCTTTTTATGGATGTATGTTAAAGCATATTGAAGATATCATGTGATTTCATTTCTTTATATATTTCAAGATGAATCTCCAAAAATAACAATATATGAATCTTTTCTTAATAAGACAATGACATTTTATTTATCAAAATTTTAAAAATATATATTGGTTTCATATAAAACCCAGTCCATAACAAAATATAGTTACGGACTTCCTAATCCTCAGGGACACATCCCAATACCTCCAGTCAGGGATACATCCCAATATCTCCAGTGGATTTCTGAAATTGAGGATAGTACCAATGCTATATATAATATGTTTTTTCTTATACATACATACCTGTGATAAAGTTTAATTTATAAGCTAGGCAGAGCAAGAGATTAACAACAATAACTAATAACAACTAGAACAATTATACCACTATACTATAATAAAAGTTATGTGAATGTGGTCTCTCTCTCTCTATCGTCTCTATCTCTGTAAATACAATTCGGCCTGGATGGTTGATTCACATTCCAGGTGGGACAGAGCAGGACAGCACAAAATTTCATCGTGTTACTCAGAATGCCATGGGTCGTAAAATTTATGAAGTGTTTATTTCTGAAATTTTCCATTTAATATTTTTGATCCATGGGTAACTACAGGTAACTGAAGCCATGAAAATGAAGCTGCAAATAAGGCATAACTGTTCTACCACTTATTGACTAAAAAATGTCTTCTTTATTTTGATTTTCTTTTTTATTTCAACTTATTATGGGGGTACAAATGTTTAGGTTATGTATATTGCCCTTGCCCCACCAGAGTCAGAACTTTGATCATGTCCATCCTCCAGATGGTGTGCATCGTCTTTTTGAAAAAAGCTGGAGGTATCATGATACCTGATTTCAAAATATATAATAATCAAAGCTATAATAATCAAAAAGCATGATAGTGGCCTAAAAATAGACATTCCAACCAACAGAACATAAGAGAAAAGGTCCACATCATTTGTCCGGGCAATGATTTTCTTAGATTTGACCTGAAATACACAGGGAATAAAAATAAAAATAGACAAATGGGGCCGGGCGCGGTGGCTCACGCCTGTAATCCTAGCACTCTGGGAGGCCAAGGCGTGTGGATCGTCCTGAGCTCAGGAGTTCGAGACCAGCCTGAGCAAGAGCGAGACCCCCGTCTCTACCAAAAAAACAGAAAGAAATTAATTGGACAGCTAAAAATATATGTATAGAAAAAATTAGCCGGGCATGGTGGCACATGCCTGTAGTCCCAGCTACTCGGGAGGCTGAGACAGTAGGATTGCTCAAGCCCGGGAGTTTGAGGTTGCTGTGAGCTAGGCTGACGCCACGGCACTCGCCCCAGGCAAGAGAGTGAGACTCTGTCTCAAAAAAAAAAAAAAAAAA